>LOEQ01001307.1:25957-37814 GCA_001685075.1 Bramus lutescens
TTTCTTTATTAACCAATGAAAGTAACACATAGACAGATGACCCTCCTACATCACACGGAAATTGTATTATTAAGTTATTGCCTGGCCTATTAGCTCTAGCCTCTTATTGGCTAACTCTCACATCTTGATTAACCCATTCCTATTTAATCTGTGTATCACCACGTGACTGTGGCTTACTTGCAAGATTCTAATCTACGTCCCTCTCAGGTAAGAGATTCATGGCAGCTGCCACCTTCCCTTCTTCCCATAATTCTGTTCTGTCTACTCCGCCCACCTAAGGGCTGCCCTATCAAAAGGCCAAGGCAGCTTCTTTATTAACCAATGAAAGCAACACAAATACAGGACCTCCTACACCAGGGAAGGAGTATGTATATTGTGCATATGTGTGTATGTGCAGGTAGGAGTGTCCATGTGCAAACATGCAGAGACCAGGAGATAACATTGGGTGTCTTTCTCTGTGTGCCTTCAAACCTTAGTGCTTTAAAATAGGTCCTGTTCTCATTGAATTGGAAGCTTGTGTTTTTTGCTAGGCTGGTTATCCACTAAACTCTGAGGACTAGCTGATGTTTGTCTCACAAATTAGAGTTAAAAGCACATACAGACCTGCCTAGCTTTTTGCACGGGTGCTCACAACTGAAACTCGGGCTTTGAGCTTGCACATCAGGCACTTTTAGCCACTCAGTAATCTTCTTGGGTCCACTGTAAATTAATTGTTTATAATTATACAATTAATAAGCATCTGTGGGGTTTTAAAACATTTTAGTAAATGTGCATGCATGCTAAATAAGGAACCTGAGGCACATTTTACATTAGATACTATATTTCATCTAAACTATAATTAATCATATGACATATGATTTTATGATCTTTAGGTGTAACTGGGATATAAATAATTGTTAATTAAGCTACATTATAGTATTCAAATGTTATTAGATTGATAAATGAGTCTAAATTTTAAAATGCTAAATGTTGAAATCTATAAACCTTAATAATGTAAGCCTTTCTAGAGTTCTTTTTCTGTGCATGGGTATGCATATGTGTATATATGTACAGGTGCACAAATGCACATATGTGAAAAGCTATTCGAGTACAAATGTGTTTATATCTGTGAACTTCAGATGCTACTTTTCAGGTGCTGTCAGCTTTGATTTATTTATATAAGATCTTTCACTAGTCTGGAGCTCACTAAGTACAGTAGGGGGACGGGAGGCCAGTGAGCTCAAGCAATCCACCAGGGTTCCCAACACTGGGATTATCAGCAAGCCCCCAAGCCCAGCATTGTACACGGATGCTGGGAAAGAAGCTCATTCTTCAGCAGCAGACACTTTAAACTGAACCACTCTGTAAACTGCTATGGTTCTCTAAGTGTCTCTATACAACTCCCCTGCTCTTGGGCCAATTTATCCTGTGACATCTCCTGTATGAATGCAACACATTTTGGTCCCATTCATCTCTCCACTCTCTTATATCTCTTACCCAACTCCACCACCGTCCCCTTCTTCCACCAAGTCTCCATTCTTACTTCATGGTTTTGTTGTTGTTGGTGGTGTTAGATTTTTATTTTTTTCTCTCTAACCCACGGAGTTGAACCAGGGAAGATCTAGAGGGTGTATATGTGAGGCTATCTACTGGTTCCCCAGTGTGTATATCACTGAAGACAATGCCTTTCCCTTCCCCACCAAGCTTCAGCTGTCAAAGTCTCCTATGGGCAGAGTAGGCCCTACAAGCCTTTCTGCATCTATAACAAAATGTTTATGAGTTTGTTCTTGTGATGGCCCTACCCAGGCAGCAAGAGCTGTCATGAGTTTATGAGTACCTCAGAAGACATAAGTTTAAAAAGGCCATGAAAAACTTTTGAAAACTTCTTTATAGCTGTCATGGGCAGCTTATCTTGGAAATGTTATATTTTGCTTCATGTAATAATCCCTTAAATATTAAAATAAGATTAAAATGGGTTACAGTATAATATTTTATTTTTCTTTTTTAAATGCAAAAATATGGATCCATGTGTATATACATGTGTGTCTGTGTGAGACAACATAGTTCAGAAGAGAACACCATATCATGGAGTTGGAGAAATAGGCAGTTGTGAGCCTCTAATATGGATATGACAAACCCAATTTGACTGTCTTCTAGTAGCACAGTAAGCAGTTTTTAACCACTGAGCAATCTCTCCAGCCTAAGTCAGTGTAGAATTTTTCACTTCTTATTGGTTATGTAATTATCTAAGGATCAATATTATAAAAATCCCTACCACTATGAAATGCACTGAGAAACAAGTGAGCTCTCTATTCTCCTAAGTTAAATGAGCTACTTAAAAATAGAACTGAGTGCTAGAGAGATGGCTCAGGAGGTAAATGTGCTTGCTGCTCTTCCATAGGACCCAAACTCAGTTCCCAGTACCCATGTTGGATGATTTCATAACTGACCTTAGCTCTAGTTACAGAAGTTCTGATGCCCTGTTCTGGCCTCCTTGGTTACCAGGAGATACATCGTATAAATCATACCAACACATAAATTTTACAATAAAATAAATAAATCTAAATGAAGGAACAGTATCATAGACTGCTTGTATAGAAAACTTATTACACAACACAACGAGCTTATCCAAAATGATCTGCAAAAGATATTTTAAACTCATTTTTGTGACGTTGGAAACACTATCATTTCCCACTAAATCACTGTTTCAAGGTAAGGTTTCATTGTTTTAAGTTTTGTTTATATCATACCTTGGTGGCATTTGTCTGTATCCTGTATTCATGTGCCCACTTAGACATGAATTAGATTGGCAACAGGCAATGAGTCTGGTTCATTTGTGCTGACTAAGGTAAACAGTATTTGGTGGTTAGTGGAAAACCATAAATGTTCTTTCATGGATGACCAAATAATTTTGGCTTGAGGGTGACTATGTGACTACTCAGACAAACACAGATTGTATTTTACAGCACTTAAGTCAAATCTACTGTCTTACTACTTTGATCTGGCTTTCAGGGAGAAGCGACTGCCTGTTCAATCAATTTTGCATATCCCTTCCATTAATGTCTGCTGAATACCAGTGATCTGGTAATCTATGGCAATCATACTTGACAATTTTATGTTTGTCCAGATGAAAAGATTGTTCTTTTTAATAAACAGTTATTTGTTAAAATATTGTCCATACTATGGTAAGGGACACATGAAATTATGAAAATTGGCAAGGTAAACTCCAAGTTAAATACAACTACAAATTCAGATTATGAGTTTTAGCATATTATTTTTGACTTAGGAAAATATGAAAATGAGAAAGTAAGTCCATGAAATATTTTATAGGATATGAAGTTATCTATAATTTTGGCTCCAGCTTAAGTCGTGCACTGCATCATTGATCTACTGATACACTGTAACACCCAAAACAGATCATTATGTCATCAAGTTTCCGTTTATACAGACAGTTGTGCTATGCGCTTTCATGGTTTCAAATGGATAAAGCCTTTCTAAGATGATCTTTTCAATTTGGCATGATGCATGATATTTTCAAAACTCTCGAAAAGGAGAAAAGTGCCCGAGGGCATGAACAGGAGTCAGTTTTCATACAGGCACACTATTTCATGACCATCAGGTGGGAAATGTGCAGCTTTAATGCTTTATAATTCTCCCAGTTGAAGCTTTAGAACTTCAAAGTGCTGTAGAACATTTCAAATTTCTCTCCTGCCCATGAGAAAACCCTTTACACTGAAAGTTGCTTTCAACTGGATTCCTACATTTGGTATTACACAACAGTGACATTATCTTTATGGAGATTAAAATTACACACTAAGAATGTAAAGTTGCCCAAGCCAAACCACTTCTACTATTAAAGTGTCCCCATCAGGTACGATGAAGAGCTATGACCTTCTCTTGTCCATAAATAATGCTTATGATAATAAATTTTAAAACCATTTATAAATTGCACATTTGTTTAAGAAATGCCTGTTAGCCACCTGCAATTTACCAGAGCATTTACTTAAGCAAAAATATGTTTCCTTTAACTTCTAAACAATAAATCTACCACTGATTGCAAAGACAGGCTATCAGTTGGTGTTATGAAGAGAATGAACTGAAGATCAATATGTAATTCCTAGGAAAAGGGCACCTACTATACTTTTGATTTGAAAACAACCAGTAGTAAGTCATGAATATAAAACTTGCCTTGTCAAAATAATATGTTAGCTGTAAAACTAGGAATCATCCTTGGTTATCTAATTTGTCAATAAATTGTGCCTTACCCCCTCTTGATTCTGTATGAAGCTAGCCCCCTTTGGCAACGGAAAGAGCTCTTTGAACCGTAGAACAGATGTAATGAAAATTGGTTCCATTAAATGCAGCTGGCAAATTACAAACTGAGAAATTAATGCACCATACCAGGACTCCAGGGGCTGAAATGAATCAAGGTGTGGCTGCCAGCTGCTCATGTTTACTTACCGCCTCCCCCCTGAAAAAAAAATGACTGTTTATAGATTTGTTTAATCGAATGTAAATTATTAGTCTTGGTAATACAAATTATTAGATCAGGGTTTGGTTAATAGAATGTAAATCACTGTGACAGACAATACAATCAATGTTGAGGATTAATCGGGGAAAACAATAAATGTATTGTGTTCACGTGTCAAATTCACCAGAGAGGTGAAACTGGAGTCATGATTCTTACGTATGCTTTGGTGTTGGGAAAAGTGCTCACCATCCTAAGATACAAGGCACTAGTTCACATTCCCGCAGGAGCAGAAGCAGATTCCATAGGACGTGGAAACAGTGTGCTCCTTTGTTGATTTCAGCTCCGTTCATTCCAACTCGATGTGCTGCTGATGGCTCTACCCGCCAAACCTTAGAAAAGTCCATTTAACATCTGTCTGGGAAGCGCTCTTCAATGAATCTTCTTGTCCTCTTGAGTCATTAGCTAAACACCTCTTCAAAGAACTACACTTGTAAGCACCCCCTCCCCACCAAGGGTTGGGTTTGTTAGTCTTTTATTGATTTGCAAGGGTCTCTGAAAAACATCCTAAAATCCTTGTGCTTCAACTTTTAGTTAATTGCAATAGACAGGGGGTTTTTATTAAATATTAAATAGAAATAGCTAAATATTTGATTATTTCCAAAGGAAAAATAAGTTATTCATTTATAACATATATTTTTATAGCATTTAATTAAGTATAGGATGCAGAGATTGCCAGCAAAATAGTTCAAAGGAGATTGAGCTACTGTGGCTTTATTCTTGGCCATCTTAGTCAGTATATATGAGGCTATTTTTGCATACACAAACTGATATATAATTATGTTAAAAGCTTTAAGATATTTAAGTTGACTTCAACTGAAAATGGATAGGTGGAAGGTTTGGGGGTGGTTAATAACCACCATTACCATTTCTTTTCTCACTAAAGTAGCTTTGGATTTTCTAGAATATAGAGAAAAAGTCTTTATGGGAGCACATGGGTGCAACTTTAGATGTTTTTCACTTCTCTTTACCTAAAATTCATGGCAATATGCAAGCTTCAGCTACACATACTAAGGAATTCTTTCCCTACAAGTGATATGAAGGCGAAAATGGGGAAAATGGCAGGTGGCTTACATGGAAGAGGGGCCCGAAAGATCAAAACAGGAGAGGGATTGCGCGGGGTGGGGACATCTTACACTAAGAATGTTTAAAGTAACCATAAGGAATTGCCTATTTCTGTTTACCTAAAATTACATCTATAAAAGTCTTTGTGTGTACATTTACATCTATAAGTGGACTAATAATGTTTTTCCTCAAAGCCACAGGCTTTGAGAAACCCCCTTGCGAATTCTTTGGGACTACAAAGTCTCCAAAAACAGTGTAGGATATTGTTGCCTTTAGTTGCCTCCCACATGTTAAAGGAAGTTTCTATTTTAGAAGACATCCTGCATCTCAGACGAAGATCTTGGAGAATACAAGATGTATCTAAACTGAACACCTTGTGCCTGAGGGCTAGCTTTCATGGTACTAGAATGTACAATGCAAGCTGCCAAGGGAGAGCAACAAATAATAGTTCTAATCAGTTGTGATTCCTATGTGCCCCAGCAATGACCAGCATGGCAATGACAATGTATCCCTAGAACAATAGTGACACACTTGTGTCTTGGAAATGACTAACAATTGTAGATTTGCTTCAGCAAAAGGTAAATCATCCCTGGTACAGGAAACTTAGTCATCGACCCAAGGCTACAGAGGTCATGAATCTTATATTTGGTTGTGAGCCTAGCCTTTAATGGCTGAGCCGTCTCTCCAGTCCCAGAGGTCATGAATCTTAAAGAATCTATAGTCATCACTTTACAAAACCAGCATAATTCCTTGTTAGATTCTAAACACTTATCCTCATGCCTACAGAGAAGTGTAGCCCTCACCCCTCAGTGAAGGAGTGTCTCTTTGAAACAGACTACCGTATCTGCTCGACATGTAGAGGACAGCTGATCAAAGCAAATCTAGCTCTGGTGGATAGAGGTGCAACATAACTCCTATACCCAAGGCTTAGCAAACATAGAAGAAAGGGAAGCAAAGATTACGACCCAGAGAACAGTATATTTGATGTTGGAGGAGTCCTCTAAAAATACAAGGGAAATTTTACTCATGTTACCCCCAAAACATAACCACCTAAACAAGACCTGAATAAAGGCAACACCAATCGCATGCTAACATGGAATAGGAAAATCTCATGGGGCCTCATGACCAGACAAAGAATTGTAAGTTGCTAATTAATAATGAAAGTTGATGAGTGAAGTCTTTTCTAGGTATGAGCCCTCTAATTTTAGGTTATATTTATACCTACATGAATATACACATACACACACATCTGTATCTATATCTACCCTATATATATATATATATATATTTACACAGTCATACATTTAAAAAGAAGAGGCCATGAATTTATAGGGTATCAGGAGGGAAATAGAAAGGGTTTGAGGGAGGAAAGGGAAGAGGGAAAATAGTTTTATTATAAATTAATTTAAAAAACACAGAATTCTTTTTCTTCATACATTCATAATAAAATCTATGTAATAAATGTAAATCACAAAAGTATGTATAGTAACAGGTATTAAATGAGTGAATTGCAACAATAAATAATGGTCTATTTAAAATAAAATATATTTGCATTATGTGTACATATATGGGATTTTTATTGCCAAAAGTCCCTCTCCAAGACTCCTAAACAGCTGTTAGACATACGGTAAATGACCACCTTAGGGNATATAGTAAAATTAAAAGGCATACACACTCTAAGCATATGCAACACACTCTGTATATTCTAGCATATTGCAATGTGAAGGTTGGAGTGGCCTATTTACTTTTCTGTCCAATAATGCTCTGTTTTAATTAGAGCACTACATCATACACACTTACATTATTTCCAGATAAAGGACTTTTGTGCCAAGTGCACAGATACTGCACTATGCAAGCTGCATGCTTTATTGCTATGATAAGTGTGCAGAGGTGATGATTCTCTGTTGTTTTATGAAAGTATTACTACCACATACTGGACATACATACCAAATGCATGTGATTGCCCTTCTACTCATTATGCCTTCCATCACCCATTTCCCACCATTAGAAATGTCTCTCTGGAGTCAAGATGAAATTGCATAAAATATAGGAATAAATGATTTCCATGATTCAACCAAAGGTCATCTCTAAATGCATGAAAATAACTCAATTATATATCGGTAGAGCAAGTAAAGGTGTTTGCACATCTAAGCATATCTGAGAACATTTTAAGTAGGGATTCTGATGCGTGTGGTAATTAATTGAAATAAATGAAGAAATCTGCCTTATATCCAGACTAAATTCGCTTCAACAGCTGCTGATGCTCAGGCTCGGAATGCCAGCCAATTAGTGGCAAAGTTTTACATGGCTGCCGCCCTAACCAGGCATCCTGTCTGACAACTCCATTTGTGGCTTCAGCCAGAGAGATAAGTGTTTCTTTAATTTTAAATTTTGTATTTTACACAGAAGTAAAAGCAGAGAATAAAAGGTTTAGAGGTTTTTCATGAGAATGCGCAACTCAACACCACCATACCCATAACTTCTTGTGCTGAAAATAAGAAACTATAGTGGGGTTCCCATGGTTTACCTAATCTTTTTACAAACATGCATTAGCATTGTCACAGTGGACACAATATAGAGGATTTCCCACCTTAATATACCAAACTAAGAAATGAATAAAAGGTTATGAAAAATAAAACAAGCACATTTTGTGACATATCTCTTCAGATCTTAAAATTTCACTGAAACCCATAGGAATCTCTCACTCCCTTTGTATTATATGTAGCTCTAAATTAAACACAATGACTAATCAAATACAACCCTTTATATCAAATACACTTCTTTATATCAAATACAATCCTTTATATCATTTGGACTTTAGTTGCTTAAAATCAGACAGAAAATGCCTGCACTATTATCTCCTCTGTGTAACCTAGTTTATTAATTTTTAATTTAAACTAATTCTATGCATGGGAAATTGCAATGTGGGATAATCCCAGATAAAGACCATAAACAGTTTGTATCCTTGGACAGAGGGAGACAGGGAAATGGTGACTTACCCCATTTTGTTGGGCAGGAATGTGTTAATTCCACATTCCAAAGGAACACGGAACGAAAATAATAGTTAACAGACACTAAATCCCTTCACAATGCACTGTACTCATATCTAATGCACAGAGAAGCCCATTTGTGAATAGTCACCCTGTGTGCGAAATGAGAGGTGAGATTCAGCCACATGGAGAAAGAAAATATGATTCAGAACACAATGAAGTTAATTGGAAATAAAATACATAACATTTATTGGACTCTAAAACAGTGAATTCCAAAATAATTAAGTTAATAAAAGAGACTCGCTCTTTCCTGAACTAAATTAAATGGCTCTAAAATTAATTTCATTGGTTTTTTAATTCACTGTTAACTTAATATAATGAGCTTTTAAAATTAACTTCCTTGTTTTTGAACCCACAGCAGCAGAAGTCCATAGCGGACATAAAAAAAAATCTAGACATAAACTTCTTTCCAAGTTTTAAGTAAGAGCCATTTCATATGCATAAAGAGAAGATGCTCTTAAAATCCACAAGAGTTTACTCAGGTATCCAGACTAAAATTTGAGAGGATTCATTTACCTGCTTCTGCTATGTGGAAAGGAAACATGTTTTCTTCCTCTGTTTCCCTCATCAGGAAAACAGATGAAACATACGGAATTTTTACTTCAAATAATTATCCGAGATAAACGTACAGAAAACACCACTGAGCTTCCCCACTCTAGTAATTGACATGCGGAAACTAACTTCAAACATAGGTGATGGAATAATTTAGATACTGTATCCATCAAATATTAGTTCATGTGCTTGTCTAAATTATAAAGAGGCTGCCATATTTTCAACATAGTCTCTTACAATCTCTCACACATGATGGCGTGCCTATCACAATAAAACCAAAGGAAATCACATCTTTTCTTTATTTAATTAGTATATTTAAATACAAAGTTTTGAAGAATGTTTTTAATCTCTTAATTAAGCTTAAATATTGGGTCTCTTTGTGTTCTAATATGCGAATTATTGTGCAAGATTCTTCTCTTATTAGCAGTTTCTCTTTCGTTCATTATTGCTTTTGGTTTGCTCTGCCATAGGCTGTCAGCCCATCCTTGTGAGGCCCCCTGTGCTAGTCTCTTTGAAACCTCAGTACATGTGGGTCTTCTGATGAACCATCATAACCGTGATGCCTTCTCACCCCAAAAGTTTGATTTTAAAGCACCGGACATTTTTCCTGGAAGCTTTACCTGAATTTACCTCGGAGCCCGTTTTAAATGACACTCCAGAACACTTGGTGACTTTGACTTCCGCTGAACTCTGGCCTTTCGTCATGGTAAAGTGAGTATCTACTGTTCACACTGGAACTTTCAGCACCTTGCCCAGTGTTTTCAAATAACACACATTCTCTATGTGATGAATTCTTAGCTATTGTTTAGTTGTTTTAACACCATTGCATGCTATTATTTTTAGGAAATCTCTCTTTGGTTGTTTCAGGATATATTTTACTTTATTTATAATCTGCCTTATTTCTTTTGAATCCACACATTCTCTTAAAAATAGCAGAAAGAAGCTTTCTAAGATACATGAGCTATTTATTCTCTGACTTCTAAACTTATGTGTATCTAAATATCATGCATAAGCAGTAATAATCTATTAATAAACCAAATATAAATAGATGTGTTCCTAATTTGGTAGTTCTAGTTTTATATCAGTTACTACTCATATTATTATTTTCCCAGATACTTTTGCCATCTATGTTTGCTCTTACTAATCACTGCAAACTCTTAATAATAATTACTGTATCAATTTTGTTTTTGTCATAATTATGTTCAGATAAAAACTTCTTGGCAGTACCGTAAGAATATAGAAGCACAATCCAGGAAACAGGATTATAAAATCATAGCAGGTTAAAATGAAGGTATGACCTTGTTAAGTTTGTTACACTTAAGACAAACATACAAACCAGTTCTTGAGGTTATAGAAAGTGAATGCACTAAGTGTCCAGTGATAACCCTCCTGAGTGGTGGGTGGGACTGCCATAGAAAGTTTCTGACTCACAGTGCAGTCTACAAGGGCACTGATGCCCGACACATGGTGCTGTAGCCATCATTTTCATTTGGAAATCCCATCTCTTGCCTGTCCACAGCCCTCTTTTGCTCTCTATGATTGGGGGTGAAATAGTATTTCTCATTATCTTATAGATGAGCCCTTTAATAGAAAACGGGACCTGAAATACAGCTCACTCTAGCAAATTTCTGTTTGCTTCTAAGAGTTATTATTAGGGGAAAGATGTGGAATGATTAAATTCTGAGGGCTCCCAGCTAAGGCTGAGAGCTCCAAAGAACAAACCCCGAGGACTGAGAGAGTTATCTGTGACATGGAGTCCTTGAGAAGCATATTCTAGATGGCCAATGCTGATGCTCAGTTTTTCCCTTCATTGATAAGAAGTGTGATTGCACACATTGTAGGTTCTATGCCTCCAGCATCATTAGCACCTCCCAAGAGACTCTAGAAGAAAGGGTTAATGTTCAGGCTGCTCAAGTGAATGAAATGAATGACTTCTCATCTAGCACTGCGTGTGTCCTGCATATGCTGTAGCTATGCTGATAAGGGTGAAGTAAACCCCCAAAGTTTCCTCCCAAGCTGCCCAGGAAATGGCCCCTCAGATGCCAAATTGAACTTATATATTTTATATTTTGTTGTTTAATTTTAATGATTTTTGTGTCATACCTCTTGATTTTTTTTCTCTAACTAAATCTAACATAACATTTCCAAGTATTTTTCTGCACTGAACACATTTTATGCTTGGTTTTCCTGTGAAATGAATATAGTGTATGAAAATTTTCTGACTTTGATTTTAGAATGTGATTCAGCAAGGACATTACAAAAAAAATACAGACATTTGGAATGTTGTTTACCTCTACTTGTGTTTCTATTTCCCCAATAGTTTACAGAGGTTCAAGTCTCAAATGAGAAAATTTATCTTCATTTTACACTTTTAAAACTTTTGGCCTTACATTCTATATCTTGTAAGCCATTTGGGATTCTCTTTAACATTTAAGACAAGGCCCTGTATGCCCGACTTAAATCTCTCTTCTTCACTCGCATTTACATTTCTTGAGACTATGTCCTAGTGATGTATAGAAGAGGACATCCTTTCTTTTTATGTAAATAACAGAAAAAAATCCTCAATCAAGTACTCATATATCTTGTAAAGTTGCTTTTAGTCTGGAATGTTGTATAAGGGTCATCTGTCTATGTGTTACTTTCATTGGTTAATAAAGAAACTGCCTTGGCCCCTTTGATAGGC
>LOEQ01001307.1:39955-76220 GCA_001685075.1 Bramus lutescens
AGAAGAAGAAGAAGAAGAAGAAGAAGAAGAAGAAGAAGAAGAAGAAGAATTGTAATTTGCCTTTTACAGAACAGATTCTATTTTGGAAGCGACCAACGAATACTATATTACTTTGCAACTATAAGAAATAGCAAAAAGGTCCAAGTGAAAATAAAAGAAAGGAAGATAAAGACAGGATGGTGACCACATAGGCTCAGAAAGATGTGCAAAATGATTACATGGGACTTATAGAGAGGTTATGAGCAGAATGGAGGAAATTCACTGTTTATATTTAATTAATGTATTACTAATAAGTCTAATGTAGTTTTCTATTATTACAGACCAAAGAAAAACGATTGGTATTAACAGATGGACTTGTTTTGAAATTTCTTCTCATAGACCTAAGTACAGTAAATGTCTTACATGGGTCATTCAAGAACAAGCCATTGAGTTAAATTATAGACTTTAGGAAGTACTTAATATAGTGTAGCACTTGATTAAAATTAAAAATAGGCAATAGTGATAAAAGTTTAACCAGCACTGAGTACCTAGGAACTTAAATATTCATTAGCTTTAATAATAATGTGTCCAAATCTACCGAGGAGAAAAGCAAGTAAAACTATGCTCTTTCTGACATGAATTGTCATTTATTATAATAGCTAAAAGGAAACAACGCATACATCGAAACTTACAGGGCTATCTAACCTATGGTTTGCAAGCCAAGACATCCCAACAGAGCTGTGAATGTGGTTCAAAACATTTGTAGATGACAAAGTCCTATTACAATATCAGAAGGCTGGAGACTTCTGCACCTATTGCTTTAATTAACATCAACATAACAGTGTTACATGGTTTAGAAGGAGTGGTCTCAAAATGTCATATACAATGGTGGCTTCTCTTCTAAAAAAACATTATGTAAGTAGTTTATTATATATCTGTATTGCTAAAAATCTAATATTAATTGAGAAAAATACATAAATAGGCCCCTTTTAAAAGTTATCATGAAAATCCTTAAGGTCTGCCAGAAGTAGCTGAGGTTCATTGTTTATATATACAAGTGATCTTCTGAAACTGTATATTCAAAGGTGTGTTATCACTGAAACTATAGTTGGAAAGAAAATTCTGACAAAAATGACAGGAAGTAATGTTAGCCCACTGCCACTGTCATTCTTGTACCCAAAGGACCAAAGCTGTTTACTTGCTTAGTCTAATAGACAGAATCATTAACTATCCTCATGTGCACCCTGTGAAAGGGAAATCAGTCACTCAGAACTTTCTGATCTTCAGGGACTGTGGGTCATGTCAAATAGTGACAACCACAGAAATTTATTATAGTGGTCAGTTTGCTGTGCAAAAAGATTTTGCTAGAATCCCCCACCCATACATTTGAAGTCAAATACAGGATTAAGCGATGATTAAAAGGCACAGAATTCACACATAATTCTGACAGTTATCACTCAGTCAATATCCGCAAAGTCAGGTAAAGGTAAAATGTCAGGCTTTTCCTATTAGCAAATCATGGACTTGATTCTTGAAAATATTAAATAGTCTATTTAAATATTTCTCTGTTGCGGCTTTTGAATACCATTCTGGGGTCATTCTTGTACTTAATGTAATACAGGGTTACTGATTTTCTCTGAACTAAATAATCTCTTTGAGTCTCTTAGTAGCTCTTCCTCAACCCTTTAATTTAAAAAAAAATCGAAGTCGACTGCTTCTTGTGGTATTCTTGTAGTATTCGACTCCTTTCTCACCACCCCTGCAGGTTTCAGCCTTGCTTTAGCCAAACTTAAACACTCTTTCAGTCTTTGAGGAGCAGTTCAAAGCTCCATATTTCTGATCTGAACATTCTTGAGCTTCGTATGAAACACAAGCAGCCCTTTATACATTATATCCTCTTTCTTCCCATATTCCCCATTTCTGGTCTGTTTACTATATCTAATGGTCTTTCTAGGCTTGTAGTGGACAAACCATACTTCAGCATCGTTTCATTATTGTTTCTACTCCCTTGGGGTGAAGCATAGCCTTCAAAACCACATGGACACTTCCTAATCCCTAAACCTGGATAACACTAGTGTGTTTAGAAACAGGGTCTTTGAACTCATAATCAACATAAGGTTCTCAAGATGATCAGGCTGTGTCCTAAGTCCTTATATCTGTGTTTATGAAAGACACAGAGGAAATAAGAGGCACATGGAAAAAGCCACATCAGACTGACAAACTCCCACAGCCCCTAAGAATAGAGCCAAGCAAAGAATTCTCCATAGAGTTTGTCAACAGAGTGTCCCCTTATGAACATAATGTTTTCAGGCTTCTGACCTCCAGAGCAGTGATGAACTAAGATGGAACATTTTTAAGGCACCAATTCTGTCGAGTCTTGTTATTACAAACTTGGAAACCACAAAACATTACACTAATACTAATAGCCAATCAATATATAGTTGTGGATCACAGTATATATTGATATAGAGTCTGGGTGAGAATGTTGTCTTCAGATGTGTTACTTTATGTAATAGAGTATCGCATCATATGTGGATAGAAATAATACCCTTTAGATGAAAATATAATAAATTTCAAATAGCTCATTAGATAATCAAAGATTCTAATTACTTCATAACAAATCTAGACACAAGGTAAAGGTATTTTTTTCCTGATTGAACACAGTTTTTCCTATACACTTGAACTTTTATGGAGGTAAACTTAGGAGGATCTCTCAGATACCTTTCCAAGTGGCACTATTATGGAAATAATCCCCACATGATTAGACATTCAAACTAAAATGATTAGTGGTTAAAAAAAATCAGTTTCAAAAGTCAAGTTGACCAAAGTTGCTCTTAGGGATAACATTAACAGTGTGACCTTGAATATCTGACTCATTTGTTTACTCATTTGTAAAAATAAAGAAAATGAGAGTTAATTTTCACAGCTTTTGTGCATCATTGTCTGCCATGCCTGCACATAGTAAAAGCTGAAACAATAACTATAATGACCATTTGCTACTGACAACAGTGTTCATAGATACATGTCAAGGTCCAGGAGAAAGGCTAAGGACTGGAATATAACCGTAGTCCATGGAGATTAGAAGAAAATTGTTTTTTGCCTGAGTGTTACACCCCACAACTCTAAGCCAAGATACTACTAGACATGAAGATAAGAAAGCTAAAAGTGACAATCAGTTTTTGTAAAATGATTTATGGATTGGGTTCATACTTTAAATTAGATGAATCTTTCAAATAACCTCTAGGTTCTGATATTTACAGTGACTAACAATATTTCTAGCATGTTACCTCCCATAATGCTTTAGAGTTAAAATGAATGTAGGCTTGAAACTGTGAGTCTCTCCATCTTTCTTCTAAAATACCTTGGGATTTTAAAATTCAAGAGTTTTGGAGTCCTACAAGGTTTGTGCCATGACTGTCGTGAATTAGTTTTCCAAAACATTCTAAAAGGGCATAAGAACATTTTCAGCATGTACTCAATTTTTAAATGTAAGAAGGTAAAAAAGAGGTCACAGGCAATCTTATTATATCTGTAAAAGCCTGATTATACTTCACTAGCTGGGAACATATTCTGTTGTAATGTGGTTAAAAGACAAAAACAAATAAGAATAAAGTGGGTCCCAGGCAAACCCTTGGGGAAACAGCTTGAAGGAAAATGTGCTGCTAGAAACACATCACTGAAGAGGGGTTTCCATGCCATTTAATTAGGTTTGTTTTCTGAAGCTATTTGAGACAATTTTCAAATTCATACTATGTCACAAAATAACTTGAAATAAGTTTTTCTTTAACAAAAATGTAATTTATTCATTACAGGTTTGGTTTATGAACAACAACAAAAAACCCCTAAGAAAATAGATTTGTGGATTGTATTCAGGTCAGGTGGGTGCAGAACTGAAAACTTGTTATTACAATGCAGGCAGCACCATGACCCTCCAAACTTCTGGGAATACAAGGTAGTTCTTGTCCTGTGGCTGACAAAAATGCCATGCTATACAGTGAGGTACCAAGATCTAGTGTTTGGGATAGGTGAGGTGGTTAATGAAATTATTTCATAGTGATTCCTAGTTTTGGTGTCTTTGAGTAAAAAGTTCCTGTCCTAGAAATAGATGAGCTATGGAGCAGATGTTTGAGTTTTCACAATAGTGTATCTTAATTTCAGCAATTCTCCTTTGAATGGTGTGAAGGGGGAAGGAAGTGTAGAAAGGGAACAGGAGGGGAGAAGGGAAGGGTTGAGGGGAACTTGAGGGAATGGGATGGTCCGGGTGGAGAAAGGACAGATATGAAAGCAAGGAAAGAGATATCTTGATTGAGGGGGCTATATGGGGTTAACAAGAAACCTGGCTCTAGAAAAATTCCCAGGAATCCACAAGGATGACCCCAGCTAAGACCCTAAGCAATAGAAGAGAGGGAACCCAAACTGGCCTTGCCCTGTAGTCAGACTGATGATTATCTTAAATATCACCGTAGAACCTTCATCCAACAACAGATGGAAACAGAGGCAGAAACCAACATTAGAGCACTGTACCAAGCTTTCAAGGTGGAAGGAATGAGAATATGAGCAAAGAGGTCAAGACCATGAAGGGTTCATCCACTGAAACGGTTTACCTGAGCTATGGGAGCTCACCAACTCCAGCTAGACTGGTAAGAAGCAGGCATAGGACCAAACTAGTCCCTCTGAATGTGGTTGACAGTTGTATGGCAGGGGCAGACTGAGGGGCAACTGGCAGTGGCACTAGGACTTATTTCTACTGCATGTGCCAGCTTTTGGAATCCTATTCTCTTTGGATGTATACCTTACTCATCCTAGATCTAGAAGAGAGGGCCACGGACCTTCCATAAAGCAATGTGCATTGTCCTCTCTGAGGATTAGATGGGGGTTGGATGGAAGGATGTGGAGGAAATGGGGGAGGGGAGGGAGTGGGAATTTGGATTGGTATTTTTTTTTAAAAATCTAATAAATTAAAAAAATAAAATGCAGTTGAACGTAGAACAAAGGAATATTAACTTGTGCCACCACTGACTCCATTTAAATTATAGCTCAACCTCCACTGTCTGGGGAGCATTGGAAATTCAAAGAGTTTTCTGTTTCTCAGTGCTCCAGATCAATTTTTCTACATAAAAAAGGTTGGCTTAGTATTTTCTATTAAAAATATCAGAATTGGTTTGTGAAGCATTTAGAACAACACAATGTTGTTTGACATTATTCATTTTATCCAAATTGGAATATTACTACCCAGATCATCAAAAAAAAGCAAAATGAAATAAGTCATCAGTTCAGTAACTTATAAGTTGATACAGGAAGGAAAAAGGTCTAATTCTAAATGTAGCCTGAATGATCTATGTAAAGATGAGATTGATACAGTTCTGAAGGACTGTGATTATGGTTCAAGAAAGGTTTATACAGTTTGAATAAATTATTTTACTTGGTCCTTTCTGAAGTATCATCAGTTTTACTTTAAATAATGATGCTTTTGTAGCTTCCATCAATGCTTTATCCTTAATACCTTCACCTTTTACATATCAATAACACTAATAATTATCTTAAAATATTATGAGTGTGGAATTAATTTATGTAAGGAAATACTATTCAAGGAGCTGTCTGGTGACACGGGATTCCCCTCTGTATGCTGTGAATATGTTTTATTACTATTGATTAATAAAGAAGCTACTTTGGCCTATGGCAGGGAAGAATGTAGCAAGGCAGGAAATCCAAGCAGAGATGGGGGGGGTTGATTATAAGTGGTTAATAGTGACCACTTTCTAAAAAAGAGAGGAGGGAGTTATGAAATAAAAATTAATACTTTGCGTTGGCCTGGACTTTTGTTTATTGATAAAACTTTAAGGTCAATTTTGTTATATGTATATTTTTACTCTTGCTTAAGGTATTATGTTTATATATCTCTTTAAAAAGTGTAATGCATAATTAAAATTACAGATTAATAGTCATTTATATTAGTCAAATATAGTAGTCATGTTAGCTAGGTTTTCTAGATATACAGAGATATATTTCAGTTAGATAATCTTCAACATTTCAAAGACCTACAGAACATGGCATTTAAAAGGTTTTAAGAACTTAGATTTTTCTTTACAGTAAAACATGTCTGCTTCTGGCAGAACCAATTATTTCAGAGAGGTTGATTGACATTGAAGAATCTTGTTATGGAATATACCTTTGATGTGACAAGGCTAGCCCTTAGGGCAAGAAACTTCTTGCCTGGACTGTTTGACTGTATGCAGTATAAACTGGACATGCAGGGCCTACAGAAAAATGACTACTGAACTTTCCAAAGAATGTGAGAAAGTACTTCAGGGTTCCTGCTTCATGAAAGAGTCTGCCAGACATTCTGCAGGACACAGAAAAAAGCAACTGACAAACTGCCAAAAAGTAAAAAATTCTTTCAAATTTCTTGCTTCATTGAAAAGTCTGCCAGATACTTTGGGTGTGTAAGCTGAAGATAGATACCCCAAAGTTACAAAAAAACTTTGGGTGGCTGTCCAGGCAGTGAGATGTCGTTCTAGAGTTTTGGAAGTTGCTTATAATGCACTTTCTATTTACTTAGGTAATATATCCTTCTGGAGTCTTTGATGGAGTTAAAAACAGATATTTACAGTTTTACTTAGTTATGATTAAAGATAAATTAGATATGAAACTTAAGACTCACAAAGATAAAATAGAAAAAAGATAAAATAGATAATAGAATATTTTCTTTAATTTTGCCAGATACAAATAGATTAAATATTGTAACTATATTTCTTCACTGATACTTGTTTTTTTAATGCAATTTTACTATGTTAATGTTAAAGCCTTCCTTTTTATTTAGACAGAAAAGGGTAGATGATGTGGTATTCCCCTTTGTATGCTGTGAATATGTTTTATTATCATTGGTTAAAAAGGAAGCTGCTTTTGGCCTATGTCAGGGTAGAATATAGGTAGGCAGAAACACTATACTGAATGTAGGGGAAAGGAAGGCAGAGCCAGGCAGATACCATGTAGCTACAGAAAGAGAAAGTTGCCAGAACCTTACCAGTAAGGCACATTCATTACACAGATTAATATAAATGGGTTAATTAAAAATTAAAGAGCTACCTAGGAATATGCTTGAGCTGTTGATTAAACAGTGTTGTAATTAATATAGTTTTGTGTGATTATTCAGGTCTCTGTGCTCAGGAAACAAAAGTTCAGTCTCTAGTTAGTCTTGTCTTAAGTAACTACCCTGATTATGTTTTTAAATCTATATACCGTAGTCTTAGCCATTAGTTACATAACCATTTGTTTTCATTTTTGTTTCAAACAGAGAAATCTTGCTCCGTATAAGCCTGTTTTTATTTGTCATTGTAGATAGATAAGAGCACATTTTGAAAAGTCTGGGGATTTGTTTATAACACCAGGGGCAAGGAACATACCTTCTGCTCTTCAGTTCTTAGCCCACTCCCGGGTTGTATACTACAGCCCCGTTTCTTAAGCATCCTCCTGTATACTGCTGCATAACTCAGGGCAGGAGGTCATGAAAATATTTGTATGGGCAAAAGGTTTCTGAATGTGCAGCAATCAAGACTTACTTCAATGAGTTTGATCTGTGCTTATGGCACGTTCTACCATGTTTCATCATGGAAATTCACTGCAGCCTTGATTCTGAACATGTAACTTATGAGCTTTGTAGGTCATGCCACACAATAACCTTTCTGGAATCCCTCAGCTTTGTCACCTGCCGATGTGCATTGTACAATAGTACACATTGTTTTAGAAGTACTTACAAAGTTTCCTACTCTTACAGAAGCAATAGATTTAAAAGGAGAAGGAATTCGTCATTTTTTAGCACCATTCATCAGCATGTGAGAATTAGACCCTTTGCCATGTTTACTGGCTAGCTTTTTTAAAATTGCTGTTTTATTTGGTTACTTGAATTACACAAAATGATTAGTAAATAAATTTTGGGTTGGAATTAGGATGGAAAATTTTCTGAAATGGCTTTGAATGTAATTCTGCCATTCAATATTACAATTTAAGTAAAGCTATCTTTCTCAGCATTTATGAACATGAAATCAAAACATCAATCAATTATGACAGCCAATGAAATGTCCTGAAGTATTAAATAAAATGAAACAAGCATGGATATCTCATTCATGCACAAATTCTTCCAATCTTCATTAAAATTATTTGTATAACTAAGAATATTATATAGTATTTACTTACAAATTTTAAAATTAATGATTGTATCAATCAACTGATTTATAAATTTTACATCTTTATATCTATACATTTTGTTTTCTTCCAAAGGAACATGAGTGGAAAAATGAAGCTTCCCAATAATGAATGCATTACTGAAAAGGAAAGCAAGTCATGCTTTTATGATCCCAAGAAAGAGAGAGAAGGATAGGATGTGTCTCTCTTTAAAAGCAGTGAAGTGCACCCGTTGGGCAACTTATTTGTTTATGTGATTGAAGAGAAGATTTTTCTGAAGATACAAGGGACATGAGAAGGGAGAAGGATGAGATGGTGGTGGTGAAGGAGAATAAAAAAAGAAGTAAAGAAGGGAGGAGAGAGAGAGGGAGGGAGGGAGGGAGAGAGAGAGAGAGANNNNGAGAGAGAGAGAGAGAGAGAGAGAGAGAGAGAGAGAGAGAGAGAGAACTAACACACTTCTGTGGCACCTCTGTCAGCAAAATGGCAAAGACCATCTCCACTTGAAAGCTGAATTTGAAGAAGTGACTTGGTCAATGGCTAAGTGGAATCCCTAGCAGCTCGTGGTTCTCTGTCATGCCTGGTCTACTGTAGTCTAGCTTCTTTGTTGGTTTCAAAGTATAGGACTTTGAATGAGAACTGGACAATACTTCTCAATGGAAGACAAAAAGCATCCTGCTTCTTGCTTTCACTGTCTCTTTTTGCTTTGCATGGCTTTAAGGCAACTCAAACTACCCAATAACAAAAAACAGAGGTGGAGGTAGGGGAAAGGGTAGGAATATACATGAGAATCAATATTTGTAAAGGAAACAGGGCTGTCCTCTTCATATTCTGAGTAATAAAATCTCCCAGTTCACCTCGAGCTCCTGGGCAAATACGGTATCACTCCAGTGTGGTTCTTATATCTCTCTAAACTCTTTGCTTGACTTGCATATATACATGAGCTCAAGTTCCTCAGCATCATCTATTTTATAAGGATTTGATTTCATACCTTAGATCTAGGGAGCAGGGAAATATGTGAGTGCAGGGGAACAGGAGCCATTGTGTTTCATCAAAGAGAATGAGATGCTACCATTTAGAAATGGGAAGGTATTAAGGGGGTGGGGGTGAAGGAGTTAAGTGCACACAAATTAGGCAGGACCTTCACCGAGTCCAATAAGACTGTATCGTTGCAGAATGGATTTCATTTATAGGCTTCTCATTCTCAGCATTCCGACATTTACAAGTAAACTATATAATAGATTACAAGTTCGCTGAATCAGAAGAATCCCGGCTTTTGGTATGATTAAGTTTTAATTGCATTTCTCCTTCGGGATCGCTAGGAGCTAATAAGCTCATGAAAATAGGTCTTTAAATAGCGGGAGCAGTAAAAAGTCTCTCTGTGCACTGTATTTTGATATGCTTGGTTGCCTAAGGCGTTCTACTGTCTATAGTCTCAAGTGTTCCGTTTTCATATCAATGAAATATCTAAATAATACTCAAAAAATCCCGAATCCTGAAGTGAGATTATATTAGACACATGGCTTCTGAGAACCTGTGCTTTGGCTAATAAACTGACTGTTGAAAAATACATGTTTACATCTTTAAGTGACGAAAAGCATTTTCTAAGTTTAAATGGCACAAAAGCACAGGTTTGATTTGTTTGAAAAAGTATTCCAGACTTAACATTTGTGTACATTGTTTCCTTTAACATAATAATATATAAAACACACATTACTCCTTGGTCTAGGACAAATCTTTCTTTTCTGGCTAGGCATTAGGCAGGCATTTCAGTCAATAAGTGTCTATTCTGTAAAGGTGGCAAGCTTGACTATTTGTAAATCAGATAGCTAGATAATAAGCCTAGTGTATGCTCTTTCCTGATAGCAATTTCAGTTCAATGTGCAAGTACATGAGGCATTTAGATAATTTGTGATATTGCTTACTTTAAGAAATACATAAAAATCACTGCAAGGAAAGTTATTGTTAATATGTCAGTTCCCCGGGAGATGTGTTGCTTCTGAGAAATACCCCAATTGTTTTTTTCAGGCAAACTGATACAGACTGAGCTTCACTACCTTCTGGTAGCTGCTTCCATGACAAAGGATACTGAAGCAGATCTCTTGTTGTCAGACATGTTAATCAATCTTTGGGCAAACATCCTTAGTGCTGACCCTCTTAGCACCTCTAAGGAACTAGGTTCCTTAGGTAGGTGCATAACACCAGGTCTAGTTTTAGTCTGATTTCTTCCTTCTTCCTCATCTCTAGCTGCTTTCTTAAATCTGAGACTAATGAGTAGCACATCACAAAATAGTCTTGAATTTTTTCATTTCTTCAGGCTTTTGCATAAGTATTTGTCTGGGAAAGAAAAGCAAAGCAAGTTCTCTCCAAATTTTCTTACTAATTGCAGGTGGTATTATGTAATGTTGTGTATGTAATCTTGGTCTTTCTCCACTTGCATTAAATAAGACATAATATAACATGATGGATAAAGCATTTGGGTATATTAAAATGAATGATTATAGAGGTGATCATATATGTATGATAAAGTGATTTACTGTTACTTTTTTGAGGTTATAATCACATTATTTTCCTCTTCATTACTTCCTTTCAAAGCATCTTATTTACTACTCCTTGTTCTCTAAGTATGTTGTCTCTTTTTTAAAAAGTATTGTTTTATGTATATGTATATCCATATATTCTTAAATATAACATCCCCAGTATCTATAATGTTACTTGAATATATGTGTTTTCAGGGCTGATCATTTGGTATTCGGTAACCAGTTGGTGTGCACTTCCCTGGGGAAGACAATTTCTCCTACTCTAAGCATTATTAGTTTTCTTTGATTCCTACTGAGACTCTATGAGTATAACTATGAAATTCCTAAGAGTCACAGTCTCACAGTAAACTCCGTGATTCCCTGGCTCTTATGCTCTTTCTTTTCCTCCTCTGCAATGTTCCCTGAGCCTTAGGTGTGTGAGTGTTTTATAGACTTATTCCTTTGGACTGGGCTCCATAACACAGCATTTTGGTTGAGTGTGATATTCTGTAATGGGCTCCCTCTGTTTCAAAGAGAAGTTTCCTTGATGAGAAATGAGAACTACACTTATCTGTGGGCGTAAGGACAGATATCTATTGAGAATATTTGCATACCTTTTGAAGATGTGTTGCTGTGATTGGTGTAATAAAAAGCTGAATGGCCAATAGCTAGGTAGGAGAGATAGGCAGTACTTTGGGGCAGAGAGAGCAAGAGAAGATAATGAAGATGTGAATGAGTGGAAGGAATCCAACACACAGAATGGGAGAGAGGCAAAAGCCACATGGTAGGACATAAATTCATTTTAAAGATGGGTTAATTTATGTTATAAGAACTAGAGGGTCAAGCCTAAGTTATAGTCCTAGCTATTATAATTAATAATAAGTTTCTTTGTCATTATTTATGAGTTGGTGGCTGATGAAAAATGCTTGTTACAGATATCTACAGTGTAATTAGTGATTATGTTTGTTTAGTAAAGTGGTGTTTGTAGGTTCTCCAAGATCATACTTAAGATGTTCTTGTAGCGTTTTGTTCTCTTGTGACTGTATTTTGGTGTGAAAGTGATATGCAGTAAGTAGAAAATATACCTAAAATTTTGCATTGCATTGTTTTCCGTATCTCACTAGATACGATTTGCTACAATACTCTTTCAAGAGATGGTAGGCAATTGTCACCAACCACAGCTTCCAGTCAGCCACAGGATTGATAAATAAATTAGTCAATACACCACAGTAGACTGTGTTGCTGAGCTGTGAGTATGGCAGTTTCTCTGTGTTAAAGGCATTGACATTTTTATCTTACTACAAGATTTTAAAGGCAAAATCCCCATGCAAATTGAGGAGGATTTGTATACAAAATCATCCTTTAATTCTATGCATCTTCCTTGGTACCCATTATATAGTAACAAATCAGTACCTACTAGATGAACTAATTGACAGAACTCAAAGAATTCTTTGAGGTTGAGAAAGTCTATTAAATATAAGTATTAATAAAATGTAAGTCAACAAATTAGCCACAGGATAGGGAATTTAGTTAGGGGATGGCCATATTTGTGGTTGAAAATGAATAGAAATGATTCTTCTCACAGAACTTGAACTTGAGGTTTAGAACTCAGTCATTTCTTGCCATTATATAACAAATGTAGCTTTGCTTTATCTTCCTTTTCATGGTGCCCTTTACCAGTTTATTGGCCCGTGGTTAAAACACAGTAGAAGAGATGCCCTTATGTTATTTTTTGACCTGACATGAAGTATGTGTCAATGGAATTCTTGCTATAAGTAGTTCTTCCAGGATTGCCTCCCAATTTCAAGAAGGCAAGAGGTCCAGAAAAGCACTCTACCCTGAGCCTTTGGAGGTTAGCGCATCATTACTATGTTTCCTGCCCTAGTCATTTTTTTGGTTCCAACTGTCACTTCATTGATCATATCCCTTTGGTCACAGAATCAATACCACTGAGTGCCAAGAGAAAACTTTGGAAATAAAAACATAATCCTGCCTTCCTGTCAACAACTGAACAAAATATTTCAGAGTACAGTAGCCAAGGAAAGGTTCCTTGGGTGTATTTTGAGTTGATTTTGGTTACCATGGATAATTTAAAGTGAAGAGATGACTCAAGGGAGAGCTTACCTACAGTTTTACTTATTTACCAACTCCTCTGTGCTTAGGGTCTCTAATTTCCCATACACTCTCTGCTCTCCCTGAGGACTGTCGATGGTTTAATAACACAGGTTGCCTGGAGGGCTATGGAAGAGAGGGGAACACATCAACTTCAGCATTCAATTGTAGGAACTGGAAAGGGGAATACTTCATTTTATGATACTGAAGACAATTTCAGGTAAAATACTAATATTTTTGAGATGCATAACAACTCTGGAGATCGCTAAAGAACTGGGTGTATGAAGAATGTGCTAGTAAGAAACTTTTCCACATTTTGAGACAAAACATCATGTATACACAACCTACCTTATTGAGTAACTCACAATATTCATGCTAATGTCAGTCACTTCTATCAGCAGCAATGACAAATAGAGACGTAAAGCTTGTTGACTTACCAAGTACATTTCATTAATTTCCTGCTCACTAATGAAAGTCCAGTTTAAAAGTCTATTCCAAAGCCCTGGTATTTCTAGACAGTAATAAAATTAAATGGGCTGTCAGCTCTGTCTTTAAAGAAAAGGGAGGCCAGCTCATTTTTAGTTTTCTATTAAGAAATTTTCTTTGAATAAAACTCATAATGATTGATTTGAAAGTCTTTATAGATTGGCTCCCAAATAATGACATGGGATTGCCAAGACATAAAGGGAACTGATCTTAAGAGATGTGAAGGAGGATGATAGATTTTCATGTAAACAATAGCAGAAAAATTGTGTGCCCTTGGCAGTAACCCCCAAAAGAATTCATATTCCAGCATAAACACAAAACTAAAGATTCATGTCATTTTTTGACTAAACTCAGCAATTTTAACAAATCCTCCCTATAATCATAAAAACACTTGCACGCCTCCATGTACACACTAAGCACAGAGACAAATCTCAAATCTGTGATGATCAGATTCTGGTTAAATTTGGGGGGTGGGGGAAGAGCATGTTGGTCTTTCTTAATGAACTAACTGAGAAAAACGCCAGCAACATGCAAAGTTAGCTACCCAGAATGCATTGCAGGTGACGTTAGTGATGCACGTCTGGGGAGGTACATTTTCCCAGCTACGAAGAGCCAATTCAGGCCTTTTGCTTCTCTCAGATCTCCTTTAGTCATAGCAGGGGGTGCCAATTGTGCCAAACGGTGCTGAATTAATTGGGGTTGTTTGGCTCTGTCTCCAGTTACTTGCCAACACACATATACTGGGGGGGAAATAAGAACAAGAACAACTGAACAGCAAAAATCACATTGATCGATTTGATACATTTTTATTTTATGCTATATATTTATCTACCTTCAATTCTTCCTGAGCTTTAATCAATTGGTCACTCTGAAAGTCAGGAGTTTTGAATTAGCACAGAGAATTTCTTGTCTATTTTGATTAATCATTATTTTCTCTGCTAATATCATTTTGGATATAATCTTGTTGAAATGGCTGTTTCTGCATCATTTCATTTAATAAAACATTCATTTTTCTGTGCAAAGAAATGAATTGTAATATGACATTAATATTGCTATTAGGGATTCTTTTTAAAAAATTCAAATGTATTATGGAAATTAGCCTGATTTGTCCACATGAATATTCTCAACAATCTTGCTCATGAAAAAATATAGATGTTGTAATCTTTCATAGATTTGTAAAAATAGACTTGCTAGATGCGAAGAAACTCCGTTTAGTTGGATTAGATTGGTAACTTTAAGGTCTCTCACTGGGACCTGGTACTGTGGGTCTGTGTTCTGAGCCACTTTGGGGTGAAGGCAGGGGAATCGCCTGTCAAAAGCCTGCCTGGACTACTGAGTGAGTTCAGGGCCAGTCTAGACAACTTATTTAGGTTTCATGTCAATATTTGAAAAGGTACGAAGAGGGTTAGTAGTGCAACTACCTAACAGCTGCTTAGCATGCACAAGGCTCTATGTGTAATCACTAGAAGCACACATGTGTGTGCACACCCCTGTACACACACACACACACACACACACACACACAGACACTCACACACAGTCCAGGGCTAAAGGTACATTTCTATATAAAAATACATATTCAGGGATTTGACAGAAGTCAGATTGTTACTAGGCAACTTGATTACAACTTCTTGTCAACATAAAATTCTGTTTCCAGTCAATAGTCTTGGTATTTCCTACCATTTTTACCTAAGTTGTGCCTTTCTGACATTTCTTTGAACAGGCTGCCTTTGAGCCTGTCTCAAGACCATATTTTTTATGAGGCTTCCTGCCTGTGGACCCAACTGCCTTCCCCTATTTCAAAGGCTCACTATGCCGAGTGAGTAAGACGAGGCTGTGGCATCTGGCTACATCTGTGTTTTGATCCTTCTTACACTTTCCATACCTGCTCCTTTTGTCCGCTCAAACAGATGGCAAGGAATATAAAAATACCAGTGAGGTTTACAATTATTCTGTATCACTTTGAGAAAGCTATGAAATAAATGTTAGATGGTATGTCAAAATGAACCAAGCATAGCCCCAAGAGAGTAAGTCTTCTTTCCATGAAAAAATATTAGGTTTAAATAATATGAGCCTATCAATGTGACATTGGGAGGGTTCTCATATAAGGCTCACAAACTACAAATATGGACTACAATTTTTTGTAGTTTTGACAATTTCTCCAAATGTTAGGAGAACTTCATTTTCTCACTCTAATCATTATAGAAAGTATATTTGTCTATTAGGTATAATGAATCTAGGATAATTTTTATACCTGAACTGCAGAATTCATAATTTGCTGAATTGTCTCAGGAAATATGGAAAATAAATGAAATGGCATATTTATCTCCCTATTTTGGTCATTTTTTCAGGAATTTAGGGACAGGAGACAGGGCTCGGGGGTTAAGAGCAGTGTCTGCTCCTCCTGAGGACCTAGGTTCCATACTCAGAACACTGTCTCCTCTCTATGGTTTCAGATCTGATACCATGCTCTGACCTCTGAGTGTACCAGGCAGGGTCATGTTGCACAGATATATATTAAGGCAAAGCATATACATAAAATAATAAAATAACTTAAGAAAAATTCAGTCTCACTCTCTAGTGTTTTTCTTCTGTCTAAGAAAATATGCCATTAGTTTACTTTTCTAATTCTATACTCATTATCCTTTTCTAAATTAAGGGTAATGAAGAATGTGGCTCTTGTCTTGCATCTATGTTTGTATCTGTATGTTAATTATCATTCTAACTTGCTCAGGTTCACACAGGAAATAAGACATCTTCGAGAAATACAAGGGAAGACATGTGCACCTTAACAAGAAGTCAGCCAGACAATTTATACAATTGCTTGTGGAATAATTCTGAGATCCATAAGAGCTATACAACAACAAAACATCAGAAACGTGAAATTTTTCTGGATGTTCCTATGAACATTGTGTAATATCTGGACTTCTCTTGCAAGTTTCAAGTGACTGATAGGAAGAAATATACTTTTTGTTTGCTTGAAAACAGGTGGATTCTAAGAGCTATTATGGAGAAGGATAGAGAAAGCCATGGAAACAGATTCTTGTATTAGAGATAACCTTCTGGAGGTTAGTCCAACAATATTATGCTGATCCTACAAGTGGGAAACAAAAACATTATGTGTAGCTCATGATTTGGTTGACTTATGTGTGCATAGCTTTTAGTTGCTTGAGCTAAATCTAAATCAAATTTTAATTTTTAAGACAGAAATGATGATGAAGCAAATCAAAATGTAGGTGGTTTAAGTTAATAACAAACTTAAATCCATAAAAATAAAAATAAACTTATATGAGGTGAAGGATGCTTTTCTTACCACAGAAATGATACTCTCATCCTATAAAAGTAGGCACTAAGGACCGCAGAGGTTACATGATTGGCTATTGTCCATTTCTAGCAATAGAGAAGCTGATTCTGCTAAGTACGTTATATCAAAAGACACAAGGACACAGAAGACATGAGAAATGACTATTATCACTTTTTTTCTGTTTGCAGGCCTCCATGTAACAAGGATCAGCATTAGAAATTTTGGCTGAGTGATGTTTTTATCAGATTTGTGTATAATTTAGGGTTTAACCTGGAAACAGGGCCATGAATTGGAGCACAGGCTGGCCTCAAATTCATTATCCCCCTGTATCAGTTTCCCAAGTACTTGGATTGCATATCATCTCAGATAATTGTGTTATTATTTGCAGAAACAGATATTAACTAGTATAAATTTATTTGCAAAATTATTAAAACAACAAAATCTAAAAACATTTCATATCTAGAATTATTCAGAGGTAGTTGAGTAAACCACAGTATTTCAGATGCTTGATGCCACTGGGAAGAATTTTAAAATATATAAACAAGTTAAATACAAGGATACAGAGATNAATAAAAGTATATCACATGTGGTTATGTTGGGAATGGCTTTTAAATTAGTTAAAATACTCATATTTATATTCTCTTTTTGTAGAATTAGGATAATGGAGAATTTTTCACATTCTCAATGTGATTTTAAAATTATTTGCAGTTATTATTATAATTGATTTTAAATTCTGAATTTTACACAAATACCAGTAATCTTTGACTGTCTTGTAGAAGAAGATGATGTGTTATATGTATGTTGAATTTCATATGATTCATGGATTTCTTGATGCTTTTCTTCCTTAACTGCAAAGAGTAGCTAAGGTAAAATGATGGGAAAAACCTAAGTGCTGAAAACAAGGATAAAATAACATAGACCATTAAAAAAATAATCTCCAGAAGCTATGATTAGCTGAACAAGATCTGCACAAAGTAAAGCAAGTAAATGATGTGGGATACCCATCTGTATGCTATAAATACCATTGGCTAATAAAGAAACTGCCTTGGCCTGTTGATAGGACAGATCTTAGGTAGGCAGGGAAAACTAAACTGAATGCTGGGAGAAAGAAGGATAGAGTTGGAGAGATGCCATGGAGACAGATGTGCTGAAATTTGCTGGTAGCCCACGACCTCATGGTGATTCACAAATTAATGGAGATGGGTTAAAATAAGATGTAAGAGTTAGCCAATAAGAAGCTAGAGCTAATGGGCTAAGCAGCGATTTAAATAATAGAGTTTCTGTGTGATTATTTCAGGAGGCTGAGCAGCTGGGAAACGAACAAGCAGCCTCCTTACAAGTAAAAGTCCCAGTATGGACAGAAGAGGCCTTCCCAAGTTCACACCACTAGCGGAAGAGCTAGTGGGAGTTGATGGCTAATAAGTGAGTGAGAATTATTTTCATTGTGAGTATGGGCACAGGTAGTTTGGTCATTCCTCTGTGGATGGTCCTGCACTCATGTTCAAATTAATAACACTGACTAGTAACTTATGCATGAAAGTTAAAAAGAATGTGAAATAGAGAAGAATATGTGTTAGGAGCCTCAGGAGAGATAGGCGGAGGCATTATCTATGTAGTCAGGGTACATGGTATACGAATATAAAAATTCAAAGAATAAAAATATTTTTAAAGCCTCTGAATTGGTTTAAATGAATCATAATAAAAGATGACTAGTGGTAAGATGGTCTCATCTCATTCTTTCATTTTTTTCCTTTAAAAAACAGAAGTAATCAAGACAACCTTTCATAACTTCAGGGTTCATCTTTGTTTTGCCTGTATTTCTACTGTTTTATTTCATTTGATTTTTTCTTGTTCTTTTCCTTCTCCTTTTCCATCTTCCTCTTTTTTTTCTTTTAATTGCTATTCCTTTGCATATGTCCTGTTTGTCTTGATCATATTCACCCCCTGCTCCAACTCTTCCTCAATTCACACCACTTCTCCTTCCTCACCCACCCAACTTCGGGTCATTTTGTTTTAACCCCTCAAGAACAGTTGGCACTTCCCAGGTATTTCTGGATACTAGCTTCCCACTGGAGAGTGGTCCCCTTGCCAGGGACTATTCTCTTAAAGAAAACTGCCTCTCTTTTTTCTCCAGCATACCTGCTAGCTGAGTTGAAGGTATACACTGTGAGTGCTAAGGGTTCTAATTTCTAGGACACTAAAGTTGGCAGTTAAAATTTGTGCATTATGTCGTGCCACTGACCGAAAAGCAAGTTGAGAATACCTCGACAAACACTGATCTCTCTAGATGAATTGTCATTGGGATGAGAGATCTTCCCTTGGTGTGAAGGATTACTAATCCCTTTCTCCTTTAATGGCCGTTTACTTAGAAAAAGTTATTTTGTGGTTAATGTATTTTAGAAGGTTGTATGCTGACTGTTCTTCATGTTACCTTTCAAACTATTAATGAGATTAATTTCTCACAAGCCACACTCATATGTGAGAAATTTGAGACAGCCTAGTTTTACTTTGTTAAATGTGAACCGGAACTTTTACTTCTAGAACTATAACTTTTCCAGAACATTCTTTGTGATGACTGTTTCTGAATGAGATGAGGAGGTGTGAAATTCACACACTACTAAAAATGAAGTAGAGGGAGCTCATGTTGAAGTCAAGGACTTGAAAATGCTTTAGGTTTAAAGCAGAATACATAAATCAATTCATAAAGCCTGATAATCATTTTACAATTTACTATTTAAAATATTTCTTATTTCACCAAAAAAGAAAAATAAATTCATTTTATAGATTACCACATTTCACTTAGACTTCAATAACTATGCTTCTCTCTCTAATATCTACTACACATATAAACATTATTTCTCCTCAGTTACGGCATTGTAATATTAAAGAAAGAATTTGAGACAGATAAGGTATACAGAAAATTTCAATAATATCATAGGGACTATCTCTAATTCATTGAAATTGTGCTACATGAATTGTGTCTGAAGCTGTCTATATAAACTAATGTTAGGGGCATAATGAATACTAATGCTTTCTGAAGGTAATTGTTCTATTACATTCTGAGTTCAGTCATTAGGTTTATTAACATTATGTGGTACACTGTTTTTGATGAGGTAATCAAGTTTTCTTCAAAGTGAACTCTTTCAGATTATAGTGTTTATTGACTATCCGAGTTGTAATTATAAAAAATATCATTGAATTTTCAGGTTCCTGTGGCTAAAATATTCACTTACTGCAGGGTTGAGCTTCTACTACAGAAAAACTTAGATCTGCTGACCGTCATTTAGCAAAGCTGGACTTAGAGCGCGCACATTCTTCCCTGCAGCTTCCGCAATTATCAAGGCAAAACATTCTATTAGGTTCTTTAATCAATGTTTGTTTTCTACTTCCAGAAGCAGCCGCTTACAATAGCATATTTAGCACACGTGTGGCTATTTTTAGGCTGCATTTGACTCGGAGTTCTCCAGTATTTTTATGGCAAGGACAACATGAATTCTCTGGCCCTCCCTAGGTGTGCTTGACCCTGATCGCTTAGCTCAGAGAACTGCAGAAAAGAGAGGGTGAGATGAAGAGACGTAATGAATATCCCAGTGCCCCTCCTGACGGTGATGTGCTGATCCCTTCACTACAGGGATTGGTTGAGTAGGTAGGAAGCCTTGGGGCTTTTGGACATGACCCTAGCTGATGTCACACTCTTTTTCGATTTCTGCATTTTGTATCTTTCTTTGAACTTTTACAGTCATGGGAATTGCAATTAATGATCATGGAAAAAATAGCAATTCCAAGTCAAGCGTCAGTAGTTTCACTTCCATTTATTTAGCTGTAAAATTTTTCAACTAGTTTCAAATCACTGACTCAATTAAAGTTAAATGGTTATTCTTTTTTGTTGTTTTGTTTCTTGATTTTCTTTCTGGGGGTTGGTTCCCTGGATTAAATTTATTTTGTTAATAAGAAAGTCTAATCATTGGTTCTCCCTTGTCACACTTGACAAAAGAGGTCATGGAAGACAATTGGATAATGTAAGTTAGTCCTATAAAGTAAATGTTCAGGGGTGAAGAGATGGCTTGCCAGTTAACAGCACCTGTTGCTCTTGCAGAGAACCCAGTTTTGATTCCCAGCATGAAGATGCTGGCTCACAATGCTCAGTAACTCCAGTTCCAGAGGATCTGATGCCCTCTTCTGACATCGATGGGCACGAGGCACACACATGGTGCACACACACATGCTTGTAGACAAAATACTCACACATAAAATGATGGAAGCATATGTTCAAAAGAACAAAGTAAATACTACTTGACCCATTAAAGAGTTCAGTGTGCAGATTTGTGAACTGCCCAGGGCTTGGCTGAATCTTTAATTTGAGAAAAAAAAATAGGAAACTAAAATCACTTCAGATATTTCAGAAAACCCCTGACTTATAGTCCTTATAATATATTCTAGAATTTTCTTCTTCTTCTTACTGTTTATTTTTTTTTCATGTTTATGTGGTTGTGAAGCATGTGTGTACATGGGGTATATATTCTAAAGTGTGTGTGTGTGTGTGTGTGTGTGTGTGTGTGCTTCTTTACTTTTCAGGCTGTTTCTGTCCCTGAGCCCAGAACATGTAGGTTATGACTACTGTCATCAGCCACCTTAACTCAATGTTCTCCTGTCTCTACCTTCTAAGAGGTAGCATTACAAGCATTTATCACACATGCCCAGCTTTTATATCGTTTCCAAGGATTCAAACCCCAGTTCTTGCACTTTTATAATGAGCATTTTATCTACAAACTGCCTTCTCAGATGGTGTTACTATAGAAATTTTAACAGACAAACAACACCCAAAATAATATGCTCTTACTAGTGACTTACAGTAGGAGAAAATAAGAAGATAAAATTGGAAGACAGTTGAAGATATCAGTAAAACCCTTAGAAAACTCTCTTAAAAAATCAAACGATCCTTAGGGTAGATTGCCTTAATTGAAAAAAAATAGTATATTTAATTTTACTTTATCTTTGCGAGTTTGTGTCATACGCGTTCAGAGGACCAGAGAAGGTATCAGATCCCCTGGAACTGGAGTTCCATGCCTTTGTGTGGGAAGAGAATTCAAGTCCTCTGGAAGAGCAGCAAGTGCCCCTAACAGGTGAGCCATCTCTTACCTGTCAATTATTAGTAGAATTAGTAGACTCGGGTTGGTCAGCCTGCCAGCTTTCCCTCCTTGTGACTACCCAGGCGAGCTCTCCAGCACTGCCTCTGCTGGCTCACCCCGTGCAGCCTGCAGCAAGGAACAGGGCCAGTTCTCTGGCTCTCAGGTCCTCAAATCAGGGTCACCCGTGCTCACAACACCAGCGCCAGCTCTACTCTTTTGCCCAAGGGAAGTGAAGAGCCCTCTCTCCTGATTGCTATAGGGGAGAACATACTTCATATTTTGTGCTTAACTATACACAGACTTTCAAAATTCTGTTTTGTCAGCTGAACTTTATCTGCAAACAATGGGAAGGAACCAAACACACAAAACAGATGAAAACACTTCAATATGTAAGTGTTGGGGGAACCCTGAATGTTCAACTTGCCTCAGTCCCCTCCAAACCTCTCCTCTTTTGGGGTGTCTCTAGGAGTTCTCTCAAAGTAATTTGAAAAACCTATATTAATTATGGAACCAACACAGGTGTTCAATGAATCTGATAGTGGATTAGCAATGTGGTATATATACACAATGTAAATTCCTCAGTTGTGAGAAGGAAGTTATGTTGCTTGCTGGAAAATGAACATAACCAGAGATAATCATATTTAAATAATTAAGCCAACTGCAGAAAAATAGATGGCATAAATTTTCTCTCGTTTGTGGTTTTTATATTCAACATACTTGCATAAAATAATATATATTTATATATGTGTGATTTCTATGTGTCTGACATCAATTCAGATATCTATGAGGGCATGGGGAAAATGAATGAGGAGGGGATAGAACAAAAGTTTAGGGGTGTTATGAGGTAGAATATGCTTTATATATGTGAATATATGAAATTTTGAAAATAAAAGGAGTAACTTGATGACCAAGATCTAAACTGGATAGCACATATTTTTTTCTCTTGAATTCTGTCACACGGGCACTATTTCATTAATCATTATTTTTGCCCTTGAAGCAAAATCAAAATATGGGATATTAAGAAGACTCCATAAAATATTTTAAGTAACCCTTATCTTTATTTTTTATTATTAAATGTAAGAATATTTAAATTTAAAAATATTAAAATAAAGCATATTTTATATTGGATCATTTACAGTTATTATTAAATATTGAGTATAAAAAGAACAAAGATGTCAACAGGTCTGTCTGTACAGTCAGATTTCTTTAAAGATGATTATTCTTGAACCAATGTTGTAAATATTCTGAGTCACTGTTTAAATTTATCACTGAGAACGAATGTGTGATATTCACTCATTTCGGTTGTGCGCATGCTAAACTAAATTACTGACCTGAGGTGACATATCTGAATTGAGACCCACTGATGCCACTGGAGTCTTCTGAGTGTCCCTCTGGCAAGGGCCTCCGAGTGTGTGACAGAAATTCAGTGATGGTGATGCTGAGCATGCAATCAGCCTCTGCCATGTGTCCCTGTGCTTGGCACTGATTAATAGGCTAAGGCAGGAGATGGGCAGAGCACAGACGGAAAATAATGGAGCATTTTGTATCAAAGGAGCCAAAGTACAATAACTACAATGTGAAGGAAGGTAAAGGTGAATGGGCTGGAGGGAGCATGAGACAGACTGAGACTATAACATCGTTAGCATCATTACAGCTCAACACCTAAGAGTATAATGAAAATGAAGTCCACCTGAGGTTTGTGAGTTTGCAGTAAGTCTACAGCAGTTTTCCCAGCTTAGTCTGCTTGTAGACTCTGTGCGACACTTGTCTACTTCTACAAAGATGATACTCATTAACATTTTTTGGAGCAATGGCGTAAACACGCAATCATACAAGAAATTGCAATTATCATCTAAATTGTAAACTCACTGTAAATAGAAGATATGTCAGATGGATTCTAGAGATGAAGTAGTTTTCTCTTAGATACCCTCACTGACAAATCAAAATGGAAACACATGACTGTTAGTCATTCAGCACCATGTTGAGCAAACATAACTAATGCCTGTGGAGTAGGCATTAATATTAATCAGATATCTCTAGCCTTGTATAAGAAATAGAGAAAAGGTGAACAGAAATAAGTGTCAAATAGAAAGCTATACTTATTCAATAGTAATATACCTCTTAGGTAATTGTTTTATCATAATGAAAAAACAAGGGATGAGAACAGAAAAAGTTTTCTAAAGGTGATGGATTGGTCAGAGTACCAGTATTTTCTCCAAGCTGGTGTGACTGGCTACCATAGGACATTAAACCATTAAAGCTACAAACTGACTTCATATTCTCCAAAATCATAAATTCTATGAAAATGCAGAATGAGTTTATAGAAACCTGCCTTGCATATTTTTTTTGCTGTTGTTGCTGCTATGATTTAAAAAAAAAGCCACTGATCAAAACAATTTACATATTGTTGTGACTCACAATTCAAGGGTACAGACATCCCGTCATTGTTGAAATCAAGGCTATCCTAAAGTAGAGGGTGATAAGTCAGTGTGCAATGGTGCTCAGCTGTCTTCCCATGTATTCAGAACATCCTAGTCAGGGAGTGGCACCGCCCACAATGGCTGGAGTTCTTACATACATTAAAGCAATGAGTATAATTTCTGATAACTGCCAGTGACCCATCTCCCAGGTGAATCTCGATCCCATAGAGGTGACAATTGATTCTAACCATTACATATGCCTGTCTAGTGTTAGGATTCTTTATCTGAAAAGCCTCACAGGAAACATCTTAGACAAGTTTTATTTTATTTTCATGTTCTAAAATATCCATAAGCCTTATCATATACAGAAAGAATTGTAGATTTTGAAAGATTTCAGATTTTGGAAATTTAGATTAGATTTGCTCAAACTATATTACATTTTTATAGATATTAAAAGAAGTGTTTTGTTGGGTATGGGAGAATATGCCTAAAATGCCAACAATAGGCAGGGTGAGGCTGAAGTATGGGAAGACTGAGGAGTTTGATACCATTCCTGGCAGCATGCATCGTCTCATCTCAGGAGAGAGAGGGAGAGGGCGAGGGAGGGGTAGGTAAATATTTGTTAGACGAAAGAGTGGACCAATTCTATGAAAATATAAAATGATAACTAATTCAGAAGAAAGAGAAAAGACAGATCACTGGAGTTGAGCTCACTTCTGTAAATCAAACATAAAAAAGGAAAGTTCATTTCAAGTCTCGGCTGATGGGGGAGTAGTTCTCCCCAAGGAACGTGAGAACAGACCTGGACATTTTCTCAGCCCCTTTCTCCTCTGTAAATTCATTGTTCAGTATCTCAGTAAACATTAGGGAGTAAAGTTTAAAAAGAAACGGTTCAACTGCTCTTCATTTCTGAATAGTCAGTTTTGCTAGTGCAGTTGCATTGTGCACATTTGTGAGCTGATGTGGGCAAGGAGAACAGGTTGCATGCAGCATGGAAGCTTTCCATTGGCTTCACAGGAAGCTTTGCGCTTGGAGGAGTGAGTCACTTGGTCAGATATCAAACTGCTAAGAAAATCCTGCCTGTCAATAATTAAAACAGAACATTTTAAGATTTAGAAAAGGAACTGAAAATTTATCATTACATAAGTTGCACAGTGTCTGTGCAACATACATAGATACACATAAAATATGCATATATTTAATAGCTTTAATAAATATCTGGTATTAGAGATCTAGTATCCGAAACATTTCTTTTGTTAATTTTGTGCTAATTCAGCATTAACACTATTAAACTCTAAATGAGCACTTCTGGCGTGCAAATGCCTGCTAAGATTAATACATAAAAGCCCTGATATCTCTCAACTGTCTCATTAACATGATAACAGGCCCAAAGGAGTTTCAAATCCCTTAACACAGAAACGACTCCCATTTTTTTGTTCATTCCACCATAAAAATGGAAATTAAACCACATAAAAAAATCCTCCCAAAATATCAAGGGTCCAATCCAGATACATAAAATACTTTTTTAAAAATATTAAACTACACAAGCCTTGTTGCAATGCTACTAAGAAACCACCTTATACACAGAAAAACCCAGAGGCCTCTGCAATTTGTTCCTATTTTATCCCAAAGCCTACACATATTTCTGCCTATTGAAGGAATCGGAAAGTACAGAATTGTCTGCTATATTAAGCTATCTATTCTCTGGAAAAACTAAGCATTGTGTACAGGGGAGAGATGGACTTTCAACACTGTAATTGTACATTTGTTGCCAAAGATTTTTTCTTAAAACCAGACATAGTCTTATCTCATAGAATCCCCTTGTAGCCTAATAAGGGAGAAAATAAAAACAAATTATCCTTTTTGTTATGGGAGCCATGCTTTACGATGTCACTGCATGGTAACAACTTCTTGTCCTCCTGTCACTGCCTGTCCTTTAGACCATATTGCAGAAAAGCAATTTTCTGCCTCAAAAGCACTCTATTTTTTTTTAAAGTTTGTCTCTGGGCAATTTTCAGGTCTACTGGAGCCCTGCGACTGTATACAGATGAGAAAGACCCAAAATAGGGCAATTTATTTGATTCCTTCTCTTCAAAACATTTAGCTGAGATTGCATATCCAACAGAGAGAGCCCAAAAAGAATATTCAGAAGTGACCCCCAATGACATACATCCTTGTTGTAATTTTGCTTTAAACATAGTTTCTAAATAAAGTGGATAACCTAGAGTTGCTAAGTGTTTAATGCACACCTTTGACTTCTACATTTCTCTTAGGATATTAAAAATCTGGTTTTCGACTATGGAAAAAGGAGGCAAACCCTGAGAAGAGAAAGTCCAATACAGCATGTGGAATTTTCAGGTGAAGGTATCATTTAATGTTAGCTGCTCTGCTCATTTGAATCAGCATTTAGTTTTCTTGGTGGAAGAGTGAAAGAGCAGCTCGATTCAGACATGCTTTCTTCCAAGGATCAGCTGCTGATAATTTCACACTTAGCAATGCCTGGTGTGAGCAGTCAATGGCCTCCTCATGTAACTCTGCCCTAACGCCTTGCAGAACACTCTTCAATAATCTCTTACTACGATCAGAAAGCAAGTTTACCTGGAACAGTGTCCAGATACAGAAATAATTTAAATGTTGTCAGATTTTAGCCCACCCTCTTGACCTATTTTTAAAAAGCATATAATCTTGCTTTAGCCCATTATTCCTCTTAATACTGAATCGTCTTCTTCAGCTCTTGAGCAGCTGTGACTATTACTATACATTCTTGATGTTCTCAAATATGTTTCAGTACAGCACATGTCAAGAAGCAGGCAGTATTAAATTCTGTCTAGATTTAAGATCTTCAGTTATACTGATGTCATGATTATAAACCTACATTATAGACAAGCAACCACCTTGGGCTTTTGTTTACTTTCTGTATACTGATATGCTTTCATATCTGTTTGTATGAATCAGTTATGCTTTTCTCTTTCTTCCTTTCAAATTTCTCTCTCACTCTGTGTATGTTGTAAACATTGAGAATTCCAGAGTTATTATGTCCTCTGATTCTGATGGTAAGTAAAAAAATTTAAAAGGTAATATAATATGCTTGGAAAGATACTAACAAACAACCAAAACCAAATTTCTACCTTAGAAGTTGTACAGGATTCTGATTTTTTTAAATGCATACTTCTTTTTAGTGTTACCTGAACACTTTGTTAAGGTCTCAAAAGCCATTTATCTGATGGGCAGGTTCTTGATTCTCTTTCCTAACCACAAGTGGAATCCTAGCCTACATTTTCTGTACTGTCCCCAATCCTCGTAAGACTGCTTTTCAACTTTGTCTGGTCCAGCCTGGGCCCTTGTTGCTGAGGAGAAACCGACCTTCAGTGAGGTCTCTGACAACTTCATTACAGCTAAGCCCAAGGGCCAGTACAATTTTGAAACCTCATCTTTTCAACACTCCTTTGCAGCATTTGTCAAAAATCAACCACACCCTATTTCTCAAAATGCTTGCTGATCTCAGTCCCTCACTCCTTCTTAGCTGAGACTTGTTTTCTTCACGGTGTGTGAAATCTTTACCTCATCATTCACAGAATTATCAAAAGGCAAAGTTTCACAAAATACTTTTATTCTCACCCTCCCCCACTCATCCCCACTTCTTTTTCTCCCATCCTTCTTTTTCCCTCACTCTTTTTGCCTACACCAAGGTGCTTAAAAACTTAAATTGTAGCCAGAATATCTTCATGTCCTCCTGTTATGGGATAATGCTCTTTTGCCCTGTAAAGATTTGTCACTTGTATTGGATGAATAAAATGCTGTTTGGTCAGTAGGACGGATAGGTGGGAGAATGAGAGGAGAATTGAGGAAAGGCTCAGTCTGCAGTCACCAGCCAGATGAAGAGGAAACAAGATGAGAACGCCTCACTGAGTAAGGTACCAAGCCACATGGCTAAACATAGATAAGAATTATGGGTTATAATATAAGTTGTAAGAGCTAGTTAATAATAAGCCTGAGATGATAGGCCAACCAATTTATAATTAATACAAGCCTCTGTAGGTACTAAACTGTTGCAGGACAGGGTAGAAAAGAAACTTCCCTGTACATTCCCCCATATATGTAACCATAGTCTAATAATGGCCATATCTTCATTCTGGCAGAACTGACCTATTCCTACAGTCTTTTCTAAGAGTGTTTCATTTTATGTTAACATTAGGTTCCCTAGTGAATCATCTGTGCACATACTTCCCATACATACACTATGTGGGTCCTGGGGGCTGAACTCAGGTCATTAGGCTTCTTGGCAAGTGCCTTTTCTCACTGAGCCATTTCATTGCCCCCCACACAATAGATACTTTTCTCTGCCTAAAAACTCTCCTTATGCTTCCACCACTAAGGCAGCTACCAACAACTAAATGTGATGTTTTACTTCAATCAGTGCTTGGCAAAGAACAATCAGGATGCTTCTTCATCTTAAAGGAATAAAGTGTTTTTACCCATAACATTAAAAAAACTGCTCCACTACAAAATCTAACTAGAGATATGATTAAGACCTGCCATATACATTTAATTTTTTTAGATTTTGTTTTGTCTTCATCTAATTTTGTAGTTTTCATGTAAATTTATGCTATTAGTTTCTTAAAACTCATTTAATTAGGTTACAATACAAAATTGAAAGAAACTCTGTATATAATTGTTTTCAGACCCGAACACTCATGAATGCAAGGGTCTTTCAAATTAACTTAGCTAATGGTTTAGACTTCACCTACAACTTTGCACAGAAGTAGTAGACTAAATAGAAAGAAATAAAGATGACAAAATTGACTGATCTGAACCTGACACACCGTACCTTTTATTTCTGTTTATCCATTGAAAAGCAGTGAACCTGGGATAAATCAGTAGAACCATAAAGAAGAATTGCAGTTCACACACAGATCACAACTTCAGTAATTAAGAGTTATTTAGCTAATCAATAGAGATTCACAGTGTTTGGCCTGAAGCCATGTCGGAAAAGAAGGCAGGGTGACCCATTTCATTCTCAGTAGGTTAAAAAAGAAATCAAAAGACAATGCTGGAAGTTACAGCAGTGATACTCTTGACTTTTGACTTTGCTTCACACTGTCTAATTATGCAAGCTACCCCACCCCACTGTGGCTCTTCCAAATGATGGAAAACATGTCATGCAGTGGCTGGAGCCATCAGTCAGGCCTCAGTGGTCATTGAGCACTGACAGGGTAAGGCCCCACTGCATGAGGCTGCGGGATTCGTTTTAGTTTCTTTAAAAGTAATGCCGCAGTAGTGTCAATCAGACGCTATCGGGAGGAGATGGAAAGAAGTCACTGATGCATAAATTTACTTAGCCTGAAATCCTTTCTTTTCAGGCAAAATGGTTGAGCTTTGTGGCTCATTTGCATTGGTGGTTTACCTTTGTACAACGCATTTCATTTTAGCATATGTCTGCACAGGGAAATGCGGAGAAGGAGGGGAGTGAAATCAAAACTCCTCATAACTGTGCAAGGCATGCAATGTAATCACCTTTACCTTCACAGAAAACTAACAATTGACAAGTTTTCAGTCAGCGTGCGTGTCTGAGGTATACGCGTACTTCAAATGATTTTTTCTGTAATCTCCTTTAAAAAGATATTCAAATAGTTTGGTGCTTCCCAAGGCAGCAGAAACTGCCTATCGGGAACTTTCTCATTTACTTTCAAAATGCTGAGATGTTTTGCTATTCAAAAATATTTGTCAAATACAGTTTGTTCAAGAAATGTTTGTAAAGTGTCAAAGCAACCAGATGGCTTTGGTCAAATGCTTCTAGAAGCTATCTGATTGCTCTCCTGAATGGACTAACTAATCCACTCCACTTCTCACTGAACAAAAGGCTGAGATTCTGTTCCCTGCATCACTATGATTTTCTTACTTATTTTCAAGGGTTTTCTTCTCTCAGCAACCAAAGTTGTGTGGTATCAGTTAATGTCTTCCTCGGGCTTATCTTTTACCTCTGACACTTTCTTTTTCTTTTACTACTGTTAAAATCAAAACCCATTTTAATGCTGCTGTGGAACTTTCTCTTTCTCGGCCTCTATTCATATTCATTTCAAACTCCAGAACATAAAACCTTGTTTCCTATCACATTCATCCTATGGCTCAGGGTTCTCTGGTGTTCTTATAATTGCAGGAGTATGGGCACCGAAATACTGCTGGCTTTGGGGCTCACCTTCTTCATTTTCCTTTCTCTTTTCATCGCCATCCTCTTCAGGTTCTTTATCAAAGAGGGTCCCCGTGGCGTGTGGTCTAGCACTCAGAGACATATGCTCTCACAAGGGTCTGACTTGCTTTTTTTTACCCTGCTCTCTGGCACTCTCCATCCCTACTCCTGAACTAGAAAGTTGGAATGCAATGGTGGAAAACAGTTGGTGACTGGGGCTCTGTCTTCCTCTCTTCCATCCTTCTATCCAAACTCTCCACATTCTTCAAAGTTAAACTAGGACCATAAATTCACTGTGAAATCATTTCCTGTGACACCCAGCCTTTGACTATATGTCCTCGGGAGACCAATATGTGGCCTAGTTATGATTCAGCCAACCCTCCATAGGCTATCCATTTCACTATGCTATTAGGACCATACCAGGTTTAATTTGGAAAGCCCAGTCAAGATGGAAATAGAGAAACTCTGATTCTAGTATGTTAGCATGTCAAGATGGTAACAACTACCATTAGGCCAGATTTCTTCATGGATATCCCATTGAGACTGCTCCAATAGCCAACAAACCTATGTAGTGCCAACTCATTTGCTCTACTATGCCATTATAAAATATTGCAAATACATAACTTACAGTAGATGTATGTTGTCATTCTGGAGCATAAGAACTCTGGAGAAAATATCATTTAGTCTACCACAGTAGTACCAACTACTATAAGATAACTATGTAAAAACTCAGTTATTATATAATTGTATCACTCTTTGTCACTAGAATTGTGACAAATCTAATTTAGAAAAGTTTCCTGGGAGGAAAATAATATAACAGAAATTTCTACCTTGTCTCTAAAAGAATGACAATTCTACAAGCTATAAACCCAGCACATGGTTATGAAGCAGTAATACATTATTTTAATGTAAAAGGCATGTATGTCATAACTTTATAGAACTTGTTTTATTTTATTTATTCATTTTTCTGTTTATTTATTTTTGTTTTGTGGAGACAGGGTTTCTCTGTGCAGCCTTGGAGCCTGTTCTGGAACTGGCTCTGTAGACTAGGTTAACCTCAAACTCATAGAGATCTGCCTGCCTCTGCCTCCCAAGTGCTGCGATTAAAAGCGTGAGTCACCACCACCCAACTGATTGTTTTATTTTTGTGAGACTCCATCATAACACAATGTGCTTTTCAAGTGGAATCATTCTGTATCTCTTACTACACTACTATTAGTCGAACTACAGAAAACTTAGTGGACCAACAGCTTCTGGAGAGACATAAAACACCAAGAGAAGAAAGGAGGAATCAGCAGGCTGCAAGGGAAATTAAGAGAAACAGTGTCCATGAAGCAGCATCTTCAGAAGCTTCCAAACCCAAAGAGGACCCAGGTGTCCTTCTTCCCTTGCCACGTGTCCTAACTTGAGCACTTGGATAGGGGAGATTGGATGCAGATAGAGGCTGATTTGCAAAGCACAGCAGATATTCTTACTGATGCAGTTCAATGCATGACCCAATACGGCACCACTCTTAGAACTGATATAAAAAAAAATGGCAAGACTTTCCTCCAGAGAGATGGACTGTTCATCTTCATTCAGCCTTTCAAAGTGCTTCACTCTCAGGGTGACAGTGCTAAGTACGACCTATAAATCCATCTCTGGCTTGCCTTGCGACAGTTAGAGTGTACTGAAGATTTGGTTGCCCTGAGCAGTGCTCTGGACTAACCCTTGCTAAAACTATTACTGTAGATATTTTAGTTCCTCCAACAAAAATGTCACCTCTGAAGTTATTTTCCTGCCAAATTCAAGCTGCATTAATCTTACTTCCATAGGTATTTGAAGTTTGGGCTTCCCTGAGTTGAAATCATTTCTCATGATACTAAAATAAAAAATAATCAAGCCATATAACTTCGATGTATCAGTAGCAGTTGGAAACTAACTAAAAATAGCCTTAGACATCACTTTTAAGTGTGAAGATGGCAATTGAGGGGGAAGAACCAAGGAAGAGAGAGATTTCTTTCCCCAACTGCGATGATGCAGGGATGTCTGAGGACCCCGGCGATTCCTGGAAAAGTTTAATTGTCTCACACTTTCTTCAGATGTTGCTAAATTATTGCCTGATTTTATTTTGCAAGTGCTTTGTACAAAGTTCCGTTTAGAATAATGACTTAGAAAACGTTTCATTGTAAAGAAATTTGCATAAAACTCATTTTAGGTTTCCTTCCACAATCAGACACAGGGACCCTTCTGGGCATTGTCTGGATGTCAGAGGCACAAACTCCTTCTGATCTGAAAGGCAGAAGTTGAGTTGATTTTTTTTTCTCCTCTGTTTAGGTTCCAAGATGACCACCTACTTATCAGGCTTTATAATGACTTTTTTTTATTTTACAATTTCAGGTATTCTTAAAGTTACCTTTTTTTTCTGAAGAAGCATTTGTGTAATTATTTATCAAAAAATGAGATACAGTAGAATTTCTGTTCAGAATGCCATGAGAAATTGGAGGTAATCATGAACATTCAAATGCAAGCGGCTCCGCTCAGGACACGAGACAATGAAATGCTAGATAAAGCAAGTGTTCTGAAAGTACTAGCAGATTGCTTTTATTTTCACAATGGGTGTAGAAACAAAACAACCATTTTCTTGTGCACTGGGGGGAAACTGACTAGGAAGTCTAGGCAGCATGGTGGAAGTGGAACGGTAGAGTTCGCTGTACAGTAATTCACTTCAGCCCCTTGCCTGAGTTCAGATAATATAAAACGTGAAAGGTGAAGTGAAATTAAAATGACATAGGAAATTAAAACAACATATAAAACAAATTTATGTAAAACAATATAAAATGAAACATAACAAGATATAAATTATGGGGCAATACACCCAAATAGCTGATCACAACGTAATAGAAAACGTCTATGTTAATTAATGAATTGGGTAATTAAGAAGAGGTAATGACACATTAGAGTTTTGTGTTTGTAAAGAGGTTGGTCAAGTTACTCTAACTCCCAACTCTTCAATACCTATGTTTAACCGGGTCCAGTCTGGTAAATATTTCTTTTTTGCCTTAACACACCTTTTTACCTCCTGGAAATACTGATATAGAAAAATGCATATGTCAAGTGCCAGACAGACTAGGCTAGGTTTGTCTTTCTCTGTACTGAGAAAAATAGTTTCAGTAATTGCTAGATACATAGACAACATGTAAACAATTTTGCTTTCTAGAAATCTCCTTGGTGGGGGCTGGGGAGATGGCTCAGTGGTTAAGAGCATTGCTTGCTCCTCCAAAGGTCCTGAGTTCAATTCCCGGCAACCACATGGTGGCTCACAACCATCTGTAATGAGGTCTGGTGCCCTCTTCATGCCTGCAGACATACACACAGACATAATATTGTATATATAATAAATATAAAAAAACAGATCTCCTTGGTGAGTGTGTGGGTTTTCTTGTTAATGGACACAAATATGCATATGGAAAATCCACTAACTATCGAAACAACATATAGTTCTTCTAACCCCTAATGGAAATCAGTGCTGATTTGAAGCTTTGGTTGAAGCTAAAAGTCTCTTTGGAATAAGGGCCTTTTTGGAAGGATATTAACAGCTATGATAAGCTATGGTGCCCAGACACTGGACTAGAAGATTCTCCTTGCAAATCTATGTCTTAATCATTATCTCACTTTTGCATGAGAGGGATTTGAAGCTAAACGCATTGAAGAGGACAGATTCACTAGTCACCATGGTTTGTTGACTTCAAAGAGATATGATCTTGTTATAAAAAGTTCATTATCTGTTGCCACAGTTTGGTAGAAAGTCTTATGGAATATTTTTATTGACTAGAATTGCTTTTATAATGAACTCAGGAAAACTTGCAGACACTCAAACAAGAGGAAAATTATCCTCTTTCAGATCTTAAAAAACAGTTAAATTGATATGATGTACAGTTTCATTCTGGGATGTAGCTTGTAGTGAAAAGCCATATTCTCTTTCTTGTTCATGTATACATATGTATTCATTTTTCATATTTTCCCTGTTATATCTTTTGACCAAGAAAACTGAAGCTTTCATTTTTTTTTTGAGTTTTCTGCTATAAATTGATATTCCCACTTATAATGCTGAATTTTACAAACACATATATTTCCATATTGGTCAGATTCATGGTTCATTCAATCTAGTTAAAGAATTATCTCTCTGTTATGTGAAGCTCTGTACTTGACCTAGCGTTACCTATCATTCCTTTCCTTTTGGCCTATGCCACATTTCTCTTTTGTTTGTTTTAGTTAAAAAGAAAGTAGGAAGGGTGGGAAAGAAAAGTACTAGCAATTAAAAGAAACAAGAGAGAAAAGGAAAGGAAGAATCCAAGCTTGGGAGGAAAGAGAAAGGAATAACAAGAAAATATTATGAGAAAGAAAATTATCAAGAATTGATGCAAATGTGGGAAAAAATTTGCTGTAATCAATTACACTCTGTTCGTATTATAGAAATGTCTCTTGCTACCACTTTCTAAATGGACTTTCAAAGATTCAAAAGCAAATGCCAATAACTGCTTGTCTAAAGAACATTATGTAGTGAAGAGAAATAGGATTGTGTTTTGCAAGATTCCTGCAAAAATGTTTAAGTGTACAGCTCTGTGAACATATATTTATTTGTGTATAATATATGTATGCATGTATCTATTTATGTACAATGTCTATATGTTTGTGTTTGTGTATGTGGGTATATGCACAAATATATGCATATGGATAAATGTTGAAACTATCACTAAGGTGATAATATAGGTAGGGCTTTGGGCTGGTGTTTACATCTGGACAGGACAGATTCCTGTAAGAGAGATAAAGACAGCATCCTGGCTGTTCACTATACCTATCTTTCTACCATCATAGGACATAGCTTTCATTATAGTCATACAACACAGAACTTACCATCCGCTCAAGCTGCCTATGGCTTCATCTGAAACTTGTCCCTACAAATGTGAGAAATCAGTTCCTGTAATGTATGTAGTACTCCAATCTTAGGCATTTTATTCTGGTGTCACCAATGGACCAAGACAAGTTGTTGTGTTTACTAATGATGAGATCAACTTTTCAGGCTAATGGAATAGATGTGACTACTTTTTACATGAAATATTAAAGGTGGGCAGGTTATTTAATGCTACAGAATACAGAGCATCTTCAATGGTATCTAGGGTGCATAGATATTTTTTATAATCAAAATTGAAAACAATGCTTCACACTATATGTAGTGCAAAAGGACCAAGATATTGTAGGGCAATTTCAAAATTTCTGGACACTCTGTCATAATCCTAAGCCAAAATTTAATGATTTAAAATAAATAAAACTTGAGCTAGCAACTCAAACAGCAATGTTTGGCATTAAATATTCTAACACAATATAATCCAAATAGGTTCTAATTTAATCCATGCTGAGGAAGGATGGTACGGATATATTCAATCTAAGTAAAGCAATGTGAATCTACGCAATAGAAAAACTTGGTGCAGAAGGAACCAACTGCAGCTCATGACATGCAGTGGTCTTGCATTAGAGCCGAGGGGAGGTAGCATTCATTGACGGCTGATGACATGTCAGTAAGGGTGCTGTAGCACGTGAACATGTGTGTTCAGAAAGGAGGCTGCTGTGGAGTGGCTGATGCGACATATGGAGCACCACCACAGACATTTCAGATTCATTCTATGTTTGATCTTGAATTAATTTGGGGTTGTACATTTTCCAGACTCTTTTACGTTTGGCAGTTTCTTGATACTTCCATATTCAACTATGTGACCCTATATGGGATCAAAATACATAGTCTAAGAATCTGGGGTTTATTAAGAACACTGTTTCTTAATCTCTGAAGTCTGGATGGTTCCCATTAGAAACTTAAGGTGGTATCATTTGAGGTGAGGTTATGTTACAAAGGAAATGGTAAACCTGATTAAGAAATTGTCTCTCCTTCTGTCTCTACCTCTACCTCTCTCTCT
>LOEQ01001307.1:76236-91323 GCA_001685075.1 Bramus lutescens
CTCTCTCTCTCTCTCTCTCTCTCTCTCTCTCTCTCTCTCTCCCCCTCTTTCTCTTTTGAATCTGGCCTTGTTACACAAGCTAATTTGGGATGCTCTATACAGCTAAGATGACCTTGAACTCTGGATCCTTCTGTACATATTTCTTGCTCTATTGTCTTGCTGGCGATTGAACCATGACTTCATTCATGTCAGGCAAGCACTTTGCCCAATGAACTGCACGACGAATCCCAAATGCTTTATCTTTCAATTCTACTTAGCCTTCATTGTCTCTTTAAAATATTTAAAGGTATTGTCGGGAAAAACTTTCTCCCCTAATCACTAGGTATTCTATGTTGGTATTCTGAACGGTACTGTGACTGAATGAAAGGGAAATGTCATTTTGATACTATTTTCCACCAGAGCTTTGTCCTGTTACAGATTTTCTTTTTCTTTTTCTTTTTGGCTTTGTTGCTTTCTTTCTAGCTGTGCCAAAGACATCTTTAGTAATCCTCTTTCTGTGTCAACTAAAAGAACCAATGCATGTTTTTACTTGTAACATTACATTTCTATTCTCCACTTACTGTCAAACTTTTAAAATAAAAACACAATAGGGTCCTGAATATCTGGCAAGATGAAAAGGCTTCTAAGGTCCAAGAAGAAATAATCATGTTTTTTGGCTTCTGCCAACTTTTCTAAAAGCCAATCAGAGATCTCACTATAGCACTAACTCCCTAAAAGAAAAGTTCTGGTCCTTAGATTCAAAATTATTAAAAATTATTGATTAAGCATAATTCAAGTGTAAAATACGGCCAATATAGCAGTTCCTCCATGGTTAAAGTGAAGTAAGGTCTACGTGGTAGACTGACCTTCCACATAAGAATAACGGCCTTTAACACACCCATTGATGTTACCCATAATTCCATACTATATTTGGATGTCTTCATAGTCACCTAACATTTTTGTTGAGTTTTCCATTAAGATTTGTTAAACGTGCAAAATTCATGACAGATCTCTGCAGCTATCACAATGAATTTTATGTAGCAAGTAAAAAATGAAGGCAGAATAAATCATGGGTGATATGTGAGTTTAAGCTCCTTTTTACATAGAACTTACTCATTTTAGAAGTAACCATAAATTACGTTGATGTTACATTTTGGAGGGGCATTTTAATAACTAACTTTACTACTACAAATGAGTTTTTAAAAGAAAAAAAAACGGAGAACTATAATTCAAAGGAAAAAGACCTATAGGTGGCCCCATGGTTTTACAGGTAGTGATGGTACTCTTGGTCATAACAGGTTGGGTAGACTGAAGGAAGGTCCCCGAAACTTGGTCATGTCTAAATACCATGCTTGTATTATTCTCTGTAAAACAAATAAATGCTTCCACAAAGCCACATTCTTTTCCCAAACGACAATAAACGAATGTTTTTTTACTATGTGCGATTTGGGACTACATGGTTTTATATCATCCTTGATTCTCCCATATCCATATGTGAAAAATGATCATGAATCAATTATTGAGTTTGAAATTCTATGGACAAGGCTGCATTTGTAAGGTGCCTGTGGCTTGCTTTTCAGTCTGTGGAAATTCAATTAATATTAATGAATGAATATTTGCTGATGCTCCTCTATGGATATTTTGCTAGTGAAGTGGTTACTTGGCATGGTGATTCCGTCTCCAGCTTTTGGTATTTAAATACAATCTACAAACTGATTTGCGTTTGTGGAGTGAAATGTGCTTAAGAATGCCCAGATGTGATGAGGTGCTATTTCTTTTTAAGTTTCTTTTGAATAGTTTTCTTTCATTGATTCCATTATAAAAAAATACAAGTATAATAACTTGCTATTGTATACAATTCACTGTCCTGGAGCTCCCCATATCTTAACAAAATATATGGATGATGTAAACTCTCTCTTACACGGCAACTGCTTCCCATTGGATAACTCACCAATAGTTGCAAGGTAAGGCCGTTTCTAATGCCGTAGGAGATGGAAGGAAACACGTGAGGGGGACAATGTCTCTTAACTGATTCAGCCAAGCAGAGAGCAGGCCTTGATGATACTAGGGGGAGAGGTTGCCAGGGCCCCTTATTCCCAGTTCTGACCTCTAAGCAGTGAAAAAGAGAAAACGTTTTCCTCCTGAGACATGTACAAAATACAATACAAAATATTAAAATATGTATATCCTTCAAGAGAGCAACACGATTGTTAACATTTGCTTCGAAAACGGCTTACTGAAGCAGACATACAATAGGCAGATTCAAAAGGAGCCTTCGATTCTGAACATAACTGCTGTAAAATTAATTAATCACTTTGAGGATTTAACAGGAGGAAATAGCCATAAACATCTCATGCTCTCAGCTGGTGGGAGGAAGTCAAGGGAAATGACAATTTTGTTTAAAAATTGAAAGATAAGGGAAGAAACGGAGATTCAGAATAAAGATATATATGTTTGAGCCAAGCAGAAAGAACCTTTTACATCTACACGTGGCCTCCAGAGAAGTAAAAGGAGGAAAAGGTGAAAGATTAATGAGGAGAATATTTTTTTGCATTTTCTATCATCTATGTGAATTATTACCTAGATGCTTGATATGTCCTAAAAGAAAAACTGTGATGAATAAATAAACAGCCCTTGCAATCTTCAATAGGGTGTTTTACCTTGCAGGGGATATTATCATTGGCTTTTGATACAATTTCTGCTGCAGGGAAAGACTTTCAAAGCTCAGAATGCTGAAGCATTGCCAGGCACTCAAAGACCCCCTGCCAAGCGCGTCAAACTAAGAAATCTCTCTGAACTTGTCGAATTAAAAGTCATCTCCCTTTCTCAGCAACCCCTGCATGAGCTGGGAAGCTCTGTCCTCATTTTTTTAGGCCCCTCCATGATAAACAAATGGAGCCTAGAGCGTCTTTACTCTTTACAGCCATGCAATTAAAATTCTTTTTAAAAATGTAATTGAAGGCAGCGAATTTCAAAAGGAAGTTCTAGTTAACACTGGGACTAAACAGTTGGAGTGGGCCACATCCAATTGTGTCGCTAAGATGAAAACAAACCAGCTTGTTAAGAGCCCGAGAAGTGTCCTTTTTCTGTTGTTTTTGTTTTTATTATTTTGATTGTACATCAAGAGGTTGTTCTAAACTTAAACATCTCAGCAGGACTTACGGTTTCTGGAATGTCATAAGGCTTAATTACTCAGACTGAAAAGAGAAGTACACTATTAAAATATGAACAAAGCCGTGTGAGATCCCTGCTTGGTGCAAATCATTATTTATCTATCCTGCACGCAAATTAAGGAAGTCTAATTTGTGTTTGCATTTTTACACAGCACACTCCACGTTTCGTACCTGTACCTGCCCCCCTTCCCACTGTTAGGCATTCATAGTCCCAATGATTTCCTACCAGTCCTCACGATTTGATGAGCCCCTTGGTACCAAACTGGTGAGACTATAAACAAACAAGAAACTAGGAGGTTCAAAGTCTTTTTGTTAATTCAGAAAGAAAAATAATTAAGTAAAAGGGAAAAAAGCAATTTAAATGCTTTTTGAAAAACCAAACAAACAAAACAGGGTTGAATTATCAGTTCCATGTGCCAAAGGTAGGTTTTAGGTATGTTAGGTCTTGTTACAATTAACCCTTTATAGATGTCATGCTAATATCTTTGTAAGAGAAGATGTATATTAATATTAATTGCTCTCTATTGTCTGAAACACAATATTTGGTGATAAACATGGAAAAAAGAATGACCCATTGAATCAGTAAAGATGTGTCTAACCATAAGTGTTTTTTAAAGGGTGCTTTGTTTATGGGATGCTTTTTGCTTTCCACACACATTACTGTGGTGATGATGAGCCATTCACCAATAATCCAAAGCTTGGATCTTCTGTAGTGTGTTGTTATCAGGAACGGAAATATGATGGTGATGTGATTGAACACATGGGATGAACAGTTTTATTCGGTTATTCTGAGTACAAAATTCCACTTTTCTTCGAATATGTTCAAACATAGAAATTGAGACCGGTATGTGGGTATTATGAAGGAGGGAAGTGAATAATCATTCTGGAGTCTCCAGAGGCCACTTGGAGTTTTGAAGAGAACGTATATGAGAATGAAGATAAGGGCAGTTTTGTTTTGTTTTTTCTTTAGTTTCTATTTGCTTAAGAAGAAGATATGATGGCAAAGGCTTATCGAAAACCTGTTTAAGAAATGCATATAATGACTTTGGTGAGATGGCCATCCAGATATGAGAACTTTCTGTGAGAGCATGAGGAATTATGTTCAAATACCCAGCCTTCTCTCTGAATGTGGGTATGGCCATGTATACCTGTAACCACAGAACTGTCAAAGTTTAAAGACAATGGGTTCTTTCTTTCTCTCTCTCTCTCTCTCTCTCTCTCTCTCTCTCTCTCAATACACTATGCACACTCCCATATGAGAGAGAGAGAGAGAAAGAGAGAGAGAGAGAGACAGAGAGAGAAACAAAGATTAGCAAAGAGAACATAAATGATAGAGATGAGGAATGTCCAACAGGATTCGTTTTGGGGTTTGTTAGTACTAGAAATGAAGCCAGATCTTCATGCACAGCAGGCTAATACTCTGCATTTTTTGTCCTAAAATGTATTTAAAATGGGACAAAGGGCACTTCAAGGACCTAGGGAGTGGAGTTAGATTCAGGAACTCAAAATTTTGAAAAGAGAAATATATCTTTTGGTTGATAAATTGAACTTAATATTAAAATAGCCCATTGAGTCAAAAAAAAACAAACAAACCAAAACTTTGATGTTAGCACCTCAGTAATGACTCATATATGATAAAAATAAATGTAACCATACTGCAAAATACTTGTAGTTTGAAACTTAAATTAAGTCAATTGCTGGATTATGCCTCAGAAAATTATTAGGCATATAAAATGAAATTCTTAATGTTAAAAGATATATATAGAGATAGATAGATTCATAGATAGATAGACAGATATTATTCAAGACCACTGCCAGTAGTGATTTAAATATTCTATTAGCAGTATATAAATTATTTAAAAAACATTTAAATATACTTTCTGTTATTGCCTCTCAATTTATCCCTTTATTTTCAATTATGATTGTGAGTGATTGTTCTGTTTATCTGTTTGTAAGCGCAGCACTTGTCTGCTTGTTGCTCACAAAGGTCAGAAGAGGGTGTCAGATCCCCTGGAATTAGAGTTACATATTGTTGAGAGCTTCCATGTGGACACTGGGAACTGAAACCAGGTCCTCTGCAAGAGCAGGAAATACTCTTACTGTCTGAGTAACTCCCTAAAGCTCTCCATTTTAGTTTTGTTTTGATTCTTTGTTGTGAACGTACACACTGAGAATGTTCTATTTTTATTTCATTTGAAGAATCAAAACATGTCCCCCCCAAAAATGAACCTGCTTTTCTCCTTGAGAAAATTAAGTTTAAAAACGTACGTGTAGATATCTGTTTCAAGGAGGACCAGGATCTTTTTGGAAATCTTTACAGATACATCAGACATTTAGCCTGCTTCAGAAGGCTTCCCCCAGCAGCTCTTCTGCAGACATGTGCAGTCTTCAATCGGAACAAAGCAGGATCTAATTTTCTGATATTACAGAAAATGTAAGTGCAGCCCTCTAGGTTAAATTATGTGAAAATCCTTTCTTTGAAAAAAGAATTTGGGGTGAAGCAAGTGGAATTGATACCAAACTGTCCCTCTGAGCTATGGCTGCAGAACTCAGTGGACCTTATGGACTTGTTTTACTTTTTATTTTATCTTATGTACTTCCTTTTTCCAACTAAAGTATACCACTGTATTTAGGCCTTTATTTAAAAGTGTTAAAAATGTGCTCATCTGAAATTCGGATGCCTTTTATTTTTTAATTCATTCTTTTTTTTTTTTCAGGCTTGAGAATTGATCTTAGGGGTGAACAGAATTTTCAACCCGGACCAGTGGAGAGAGCAGTCAGCGATCCTACCATCCTTGTAGAAAAGGGAAGTTCTGGGCAGGATGTTAAACCAAACACCTCAGCCCTGTGATGAAGGCACTCCTGTCCCCAAACAACAGGTCAAGTCCTCACCACTCACCTCAGTCCCAAAGTCTTCTCTGCAATGGAAGAAAACATTCATAGTTCCGGAAGCTTGTCTAGGAGCAATACTGTGTGTGACACCTGAAGCGTGCATCTCCTTAAGCATGAGCTAACTTAGCACCCCAAGTTTTTGACAGGAAGGATGCTGCGTGGCTTAAGGCCTCCCCCTTTACTATCTTCTCAGAGGAAGACTACCAATTTGATGTAACTAGTGATAACTCAGGACCAGGACGTGACCTCAAGTGGATGGTTATGGGTGATTGGAGCTGGATGTCATCCAACCTGAGCATGGGCTGGCAAGGCAATATCCTGGTTGTTGTGATTTGGGCCACAACTTCCTTCCACTTTCCAGTTGTCCTGGCACCCCTCAGCAAGGTGGAGAGAATGATAAGGGCCAGCCTAAACTTAGTATGAACCTCTCCCTCAACCTTGAATGTGAAGCATCTGGTGTGGTCCAGGAGCTCAAAACCAGAGAAAAACCACAGTGACCATAGCTAGCACTCCTCGCACCCCAGATAACCTGCCCCAGACTCTGATCTCTTGACTCAAGAACTCTAATGCTGCAGTGATCTCCACAGCCTGCCCCCCTAAATAGCTGCATGGAACAAGTTTAAGAAGAGCAGGTGTCTACCACAACACCCTCGCTACCATATAAGGAGGAAGAATTAATGATGATGGTGATTACTACAGCCTTTATAGACAATTTCTCACTAAAGTTTCATAATTATGTACTTAGCTATGCTGACGAGACTCGGTATAAATATAGTGGTTTGGTAATTGCTAAACACGGAAGAACTGGATCTGTGGGAAGCAGTCTTCTGAAGGTTGGATTGAAAACTACCATGATTGGCCTTTCATTAAAACAAAAACAAAAACAAACAAAACAACAAATATGCAAACAAAAACTATATAAAGCACCTCTAGCATCCAAGGGCTTCATTAAGCATCAGAGGACCCAAAGGCATATATTTTCTTTTCTTCCTTAACTTAAACATTACTCTTCCATCTGATTGAACCTACTAATTCTCTATTTCAGTGTTGTGTATGAAGCGGCATGGGGGACATTTATCATTAATTTTGGGTACCTGGAATTTCTGCTGTTTTCTACATTTGAGGCAATTGCAGATTAATGGATTTCAGCAGAAAAGACCCTCCTAAGGAGCTAAAAACCTGGTGCAACCGGAGTAAGCAGTGAGTTGCATCCAGACCCTGTGTGCTCTTGAGGACTCTAGCTGCAAGAAATATAGTTAACATCATCCACCTGCTACAGTCCCAGCGTTCATGATCTTGCTCACGCTGGGTGACTTCTTCTATCCAATGTCTCACTAAACTGTAGCCCAAACAGCTGGGGAGTACTTTCCAGAGGCACCTGGCACTTCCTGCTCTCTAGGAGGCTTGCTGGGGTCTGCTCTGCCACTGGTGATGCTCGTTCTTCCTTTCCTTACACAGTTGTCTGACTTACATGTGGCCTCGTTGCTCACTCTTTCTTCCTCCTTTGCTTATGTTTTATGGGAATTTTCTTGAGTAAATTTTAATTGTCTTGAATTTCACTATGTCATCTCCCTCCTGGCAATGACACTCCTCAAATTTATAGTAGATACCTTGGGAATCCCTCACATTCCACCAAGGAGGGCTAGCGCATTTCATTAAAGAGCTCTTCTTTAAGATGCTATCCATTCAGGCAGAAGAGATCTTGAGTGCCACACACCTCCTGTGATAAGGTATTATGAAGAGCCAAAAATCAATAAATCTTTCCTAATGCAAATAGTTGATTAGTGTCTTAGCAAAACACGCAGAGCTAACATTAAATGTCATGTAGGCTGTGGAAAGTTCTGACTAAAATAGACATCCTTTTTTATTATTTTTTCCAGAATTCACCAAGGATAAGTGAAAATTATGTCTGTGCAGTAAATCAGGAAGTAGCAAGTCACAACTTATCAAAATTTCATCTGTCTTTGATGTTGTATGCTGAATGTATCTATCATCACACTAATGTGTTCAGACCCTATTGAATTCCATGTTTGAAGCAGATAAAACCCACAGTTATAAATTCACAATTTTGACCCTACAGGGTATTTATTCAGTTACTTCAAACACTGATCCTTTTTTTTTTCTTTAGAGATTTAATTATGTGAAGACATGTGTGTGTTTGTGGAGTCTATACATAGGAAGACAGTAGATTTCCTGGAGCTGGACACTCTTGTGACCACCAGGTATAGGGCTTAGGACCAAAACCAGCCCCTCTGTAGGAGCAAGAAGAGGTCTCGTCTGCTGAGCCGTGTCTCTCCAGCCTCAGAATTAGTCTTTAAAAAGAGAAAATTAAGCTAAAAAATCATAATACATACAGATAGATAGTACTCAATGATGGTACACTAGTACATTGAACCATGTCTGTTCACAAGCCTACGAGATACTAGGTTTTGGAATGATTAAAGAACATTAATCTTCAATGAGATTTTCTGTGTCACCCACATGCATGTGTGCATGTGCATGTGTGTGTGTCTCCGTGTGAATGTATGTGTGTGTGTGTGTATTTGTGTAAGTAGAGGCCTGAAGTTTACATTTAGTCTTCTTAGTTACTTACACCAACACATTTGAGGCAGGGGATCTCATTGAACTCTGGCAATTACAAGTTGACTGGTTGTTCAGTGAGCTCCAGGGATCTGTCTGGCTCTGTCTCTCAAGTGATGAGGTTAAAGAACTCTGCTGCCATGCCTGGCTTTGCATGCGGGTGCTAGAGATGTGAATTCACATCCTTGTGTCTGTATAGGATATGTTAAAGGTATTTTTTCCACTGTTTAACCATTTAGGACCGTGTGAGCGTCTTGAAAGCAATCTATAGAAACTATGATTATGAATACCTGCTTTCAAAGGGACCCTTTAAATGGGATACTAGAAAGGTGTCTGTGTCACACAGTCTTAAATAGAAACTTCTTTAGTATCCTGCAGGAAATAAATGTTTGTTTAGGATTAGTCATGTTCCAGTATTATAATTAAGATTTCAGCGTCTATATTTGTCATTGTGCCCCCTTTCTTCTTACTGACATCAGTTTACACATCCCTGATGTAGATTTTTATGTTTCCATTTGAAGTCTGACTATGATGAAGTTCAAATAACAAGTTTCTTGTCATATCTGACATCCTTAGAACCTATTAGCCTGCAAATCCAAAATTTTCTTCTGGCATTGACCCAAATATGATCCATTTGACTTGGTGTGTACATTGCATATGCACAGAGTGTGAGTATAATATCATGCTTTGAATTTAATTTCAAAGTTTTAATGATCATAGAATATGAGGCAGGAGAAGTCTACAAACGCATGCATTAAAAGCTATACTGCAGTGATAATACACATAGACATGAATATATGAAAAGAACTGACTTCTATCATTATTCCCTGAATGAACTTAGACACATTTACATAACTTGGTTGAATATGTGACACAGAGATAATCATATCAACTTCACAGCTCATTGAAAGATTAATTGAAATAAGTTATGTAAATATGTAAATTACTTATCACATACTGGTGTAGTGACATTTCTTCTTAATCTAGGTTCTAAGTTAGTGCTCAAAACCAATGAATGCAACCTCCAATTAAAGAATGTTCATTTTAAAATCTTGTTCTTACTAGAGTGAATAGATTCATCTGCTGTAGAAAAAAAATCGTAGAGACATTTGCTGATGTACTTCTAGTCAATGGAGAGAGCACAGGCCAAGTATACTTTTTGAGCCATATCCAACTTGCATCCTTTTTATAAAAAAATATTTATTAAAAAATCCCCACATTCATTTGCAATCCATTTGTTTTTCATAAGTCTATGGCTGTTTTACAATGCCACAGAGTAGATAAGTGATTACATTGTAGATGAGTGATTATCATAGCCAAATATTTGCTGTCTCTTTACAGAAAATGTTTGCTGACATCTCTAAGAATGTCCTACATGCAACAGAAAAGTCAAGCCTTATGCTCTACAACCAACAGAATTTTTGAGATGTATTTTCTATAAAGAATTGAGCTGTGAAATGGCATTGATGTAAGACACAATGAGGTAAAAATAAATAGCAGTATAGTATGAATTAAGGCATCTACATACAACGGTCCTGATAGGAAGGTGCTATGTCCAAAATAAGTCAGAACCACAGGAAAAATCAAGGTAAACTGGTCCAATGAAGTGAAACTGTTAGCAAGCTGCTAGTTAGAGAACTCTGAAGACGTTACCACAACTTGGTGTTCGTGACTGACTTCTGTTATGATAGGTTGGGTTCTAGGTGGGGTCGCTGTAGTAGACTTGGTGATGCTAAGTTAATTCTTTCACATTTGTCTGCTCAGTTCTGTCTCCTAACCATATTCCCATGTTAAGTTCATAGATACTACAAAATCTCACGCTAACCCTGAAACTGTGAATGAAACTTACTTAGAAACAAGGCTGTGCCCATCTGCGTTTGTTAGTAAGAGATTCTTCTGATTTAGGGTAGGTTCTTAAGTCCAATGACTGTTGTCACTGATGAAAAGAATTTGGACTCTGAACTTGAGGAGAACATCATGCGGCAAGAGATGTGAAAGGGGCACCTTCAGGCCAAGAGATGCTGAAGTTAGAGATCGCAAAGAATTGCCTCCCAGAGTCAGAGCGAACATGGTTTTGAGTTCATCTATAGGAGTCAGAGGGAACATGGTTTTGAGTTCATCTATAGGAGTCAGAGGAAACATGGTTTTGAGACCATTGTCCTAATCTTCAGAACTACAAAAGAATTCATTTCCTTGATTAATACCATGGAGTTTATGCATTTATTACAGTACCTCTCTAGGTCTTTGTGTGAAATACTTAGAAAAGCTATGTATGGTGGTACACACCTATAATTCCTACCACTTGGGAGGCAAAGGCGGAACATCACAAATTCCATGCTATCCTGGATTAAAGAGTAATATACTGACCCCACACACTAAACCATAAGAGAGAGGAAATGGAAAGAAGAAAGGGAGGGATTATGGAAGGAAATAAATATCTAGGGAAATATTATCATTTCAAATTATATGCTAAACAATGCAGGCTTTGATTTTTAATGAGTCTAGGACACCAACAAATTTTAGCAATATGAATATCACCCACGCTAAATATATTGAATCTCATGGACCTTATTCCCTTACTTTCTATCTATGTAATGGTAAAAGGTTTGACATCCAAGGCCTCATATTGCCAGATCCTTCCAGAATCTAAGGTGTGCCATAGGGAAACAATAGAGCCCACGGAAAGCACTTGCCGAGAAGAATGAGTGGGTTAATAAGGAAAAATCACTAGATGTCATTGCTTGTTGTCGTCGTGTACTGTTTTTTGTAATTGTGATCAATAGTATTGACTTTTTACTCGTGCTGTGATACATGCTATGCCAATTTCACAGAATTAGCAATGCAATAAGCTAAGCATCTTCATGTATTTCTGCAGTCTGCTTCTCCCAAGCAAGGGTTAGCAACAGCAGAATCCTTACATGACATGCCCTAAATAAGATCACTTAAAAATATCAAAAATCAATGAAAGCATTAAAGCTCAATAAAATGTCCTCTGTATAATATTTTCACTATCCCTCTATTACATATCCAGTCAAAGCTAATACGCTTTTAATACAATATGAATACTTTATAAACATCCTTTATTTTATCAATTCTGATCACATTTGAAGGAATCTACACTAATTAAAAATTGCTGCTCTGTTATTATAAATGCAAATATGTATTATCTCCCCAACTGCAATCATCTTCCAGAAAGTTTGCTATTACTTTTAAATCAAAGTACTATTTGACATAACAGCTATATTAACCATTTCACTTGAGCTGAATCATTAGTGGCAACCCTTTTTTGCCCTTGGATTCATGTCAGGCTCTTGAAGTGTGGAGCTAAATAAAAATAAAAATAATGAATAGAAAACCCCCAAGCCCATGAGTTCCACTCTCAAAAGGGACAGATAAGAGGAGCAGAATGAAAGGATGAGCAGAACCTCAGGTCTCCATGGAAGTCGGAGCAAGCTAGGAGTTCAGTGAATGTTTTAACAGAACTGAATGAGCTGCCCGGAATCCTTTGTCATACATGACTGAGAAAGGCAAGGCTTCGCTCTCATTTTTTGGCCCGACTGTATTCATACTGTAGTTTCAAAGGTTAGAGTACACCTCAAACAGCCAGAAGGTAAATGCCTATGTTTTCACAAAAATCAGAAAGCTGTTCTACATCAAGTTTCCATGTTCTGATGAGTTGATCAGGAGCATATACGAAAACAGAAATGACTTCCTTGCTGAGTCCAATGGTACAGTCCCCCTCAGTCTTTAGAAACATTCCATGCTCACCTGCCATTAGCATTGCCTCTATGCCAGGACAGATGTAAGTGGCCACCAAGGAGGACCTTGTTTAGAGCAGCTAAGGGCAGCTCTCTGTGCAGGTGAGGCTAGTGAAGTGCGGTGAGCTGTATGCTCCTGCCCCGACCTGTTGGGCTGTTTAGATTTGTTAAAACCATTTGAATCCTGGTACCCACAATAACGGACATGTCAGGCTGCTACTTCTAATCCAGTAAGGGCACATGATTCAATTACCACATGGCTTGTTCTCTTGTGAACAGATACTTTCTGTTTTTTATGAAGTCATAAACTGTCCTTGTCATTGATACAGCCATCATATAAAATACTATCTAAAGATTATGAATATGTTTAGGATACCTAGAGAGCTGGGGATGTAACTGAACTTGAATTTGCACTTCCTTCATGCTTAGTACTACGACTGTGTGTAGCCTCATATAAATCATTGAGTTCCCCCTGAGTCTTTACCTATGTGAACACAAGAGATCTAGGCCACACAGTTTCAAATGTTTACCATGCAAATACACTGCTTTGTGAGTGTATGATCATGTGTTATATAGAATACATCTCATTATTTTATTGAAGACTTTTCTGTATTACTATTGATCCACTTGCATATATAAGTTAGCCTTAAGGAGCAATGATTATTAAGGCAGAATGTAACAGGATAGGCTAATGCAGAGAACAACCTAAGTATATTTGAATAAATTGTAACCCCTGTGGAGATCAAGTAAAATGTAAGGACTGGTAAAGCAGATCTCCACAGAGTTAGAAAAAAATATCAGATATGCTCTACTTGATGAGCAAAAATGAAGAAAAAAAGAAAAACACATTTTATGGATTAGAGAAAATAATAAATTAAGAAGAATAATAAAACAATAATGGAAAGACAGATTAAGCTGAAGTGGAACATATTTAAATTAATCCAGTGAACAATGGAAATTATTCCAAATAATACCATTTCAATCCTATAAATATGCACATACACCTAGATTACACAGAAAGGTCAAATGCAGTGCTCATGTACTAGAAGTAAATAGAAGATCTACTCAATGTTGATTTACTTGAAAAAAAATGAATGAGATAGTTTTTTTAAGTAAATCAAAGTAGATGAACATCAGATAGAAAAGGGGAAACATTGCATTGCATTTTAATCTCCAAACTATTTCCTAGAAAGATCTTAGTTTAATTTTTTTTCCCCCAGATGCTTAGAAAACTAGTCAAAAGGCTTTAGGTAGTATGAGTGGAAATGAAACAGACAAAAAGACACAGTGTCCCAGTCTAGCAGGGGCATTAGGGGATTGCTGAATTTCCAGTGGACAGGAGGAGAAGACACAGGGTTGCTACCAGGGTACCCTAGGTGTGTCTGGAGGATACCCCTTGGTGAGGCAAGGGTTTGGGGGAGTCTAAGAGAGGTACAGTGTTATCAGCCTGCACTGCTATAGCCTTTGGGCAACTCCCTAGAGGAGATGGGTTGTGAAATGGAGGTACAGGACCCTAGAACAAGGAGTGGACAGGGATTTGGACAGTGCTATACAAAAGCCTTAAAGGATGAAGCAGCAATTTCTCACCCGGGTCTCCAGGCTGCAAGGAACCCCGGGAGAGGCACTGCAGGAGAGATAGACTGGAAGTGTTGATGGGAGGAAGATGTGCTTATAAGCAAGATGCGTTCTATACATGTTTGCAATTTCCCAAAACAGTTTTAAAAAGCAAAACTCCCCGTGTGGCAGGGTAGATGTGGAAGCACAAGGTGCCACTGTTCTCAGCTCCAAAGGAGACCCTCCCTTCTCTTCCAGGTCCTAGCTGCTTCCGGCACTGTCCCTTGGCTTGTAACTACCTCAGTTCCTCCTTTATATGGTTTACTCCTCTCCCTTAATCATAATTCATAGCGTGTACAAACTTAAGACTCCATTCTTCAGCTGGTTTAATGCAAAGGCCTGTCAACACTGAGCAAGCCTCAGCCCTGAACTTGGCAGAGTCAATACTGTGAGTTCATTTTTCCTAATCTCCATGAGAAATAGAAAAAGACAAGAACTCCTGTGTAAACTGGGAACATTGAGATCATGGGAGAGGGTAGAAGAGGAGGGGGGAGGAAGGGAGTGGAGTGGAAAACAATATATAGCTCAATGAAAACAATTTTTAAAAAGTAAATAAAAAACATTAATAGACCTAAAAAAACTCATAAACACAATTTGTGGTAAAGTCTGAAGAAAAATAACTCAATTGGTAAACAATGTATTTAATTAAACTGGGTATCAGGTGGGAAGAGTGACTTCCTTTTCTCTTGTTCCATCATTTATGTAAACATCAGTGCTTTCCACCAGGAAATCCTAACCACTTTGAGTATAATCTGAATTCCACACTCAAGAGCACGGCAAGGACTGAACTCAGGCCATCCTGTTTGGCACCAAATGCCTTACCCTCTGAGACCTCTTGACCATTAAGGATTGATTTTCAGCACGTTTGAAAACCATTGAAGACACCTCGCTGGGGGAACTGAGAGTCATAATTCCTGACAAGGCAGGACAGAATGGAATTCAGAAGACAAAAATGGCACCACTCATGTTCCGTTGGAAGCAGCATGCGGTCAGACAGGGCTTCCAAACATGTGTCTGTGGATTCAGGAAACAGGAAAGAATCTTCTCTCTCTCTCTCTCTCTCTCTCTCTCTCTCTCTCTCTCTCTCTCTC
>LOEQ01001307.1:91340-106803 GCA_001685075.1 Bramus lutescens
GTGTGTGTGTGTGTGTGTGTTTAGGAGGAAAGGTCCTGCAGAGTTGTAGAAATACTAAAGAGGACCTGGGAAGAAAGTGACAATGCTCAGGGAATTCAAGCTAATACCAACAGGATGCTTATTAAAGAGATGGATGGGATGCGTTGGAGCACCCAGGCAATCACCCTGGCCATTTTCTTAAAACCAATATTGATTGGTTATTTGAAACTTGAATCTCAATTTCAGACCGCAGGTACCTTTTTTGGGATATTTGTTTATACTGTGTGAAGATGTGTCACTGTGATTGGTTTAATAAAGCACTGAACTGCCAATAGCTAGGCAAAGAGAACAGGTGAATAACTCAATTGGTAAACAATGCATTTAATTAAATTGGGTATCAGGTGGGAAGAGTGACTTCCTTTTCTCTTGTTCCATCATTTATGTAACTCAGGATGAATCTAGGCAGCAGATTTACATTTCAAATGTCCAATCAATATCGGGAATATAAACATTTGCAAATTCCATGTATAAAATTCTAAGCCTGGAAATTGGGGTGTTATTAAATTGGGGTCTACAGAGAAGAATGAGAAAGGTTGTACCTGTAGGCCTGGAATCCAGTTTGTGATGTTGTAGATGAATAAGGGAAGATGATGTTTTAGGGTACAGAATACTGAAATAATTCAAAAGGGTAAAACCCACAAGCTATAGAAAGTGGTGTATTTAAACACCGTCAAGAGCCGAGGCCCTTATTGAGAGCATTCACAAACCTATGCCAGCAATTTCAGGGACCAAGTACCTCTGTTGTACTCTTTCTTTCTGAAAAACAGCAAATATTCCTGAATAAATTCCTAAATACTTTCATTTTAAAAAGAAGCTTACAGTGGGGGAAGAGGGGTTTTGGTTTTTTGTTTGTTTGTTTATTAATTAATTTATTCTTTTGGTTTATATTCAAGCCTAACATTTCTTTCTTTCTTTCAGAAACCCAGAATGGTATTACTTGCTTATAATCCGGCCCTCACCTGAAATGATTGCATAATGTGGATTTGTCATGATGAACACTGTCTCACTTTGCAAATACAAAGAACCAAGGCTGATGCAGTGTTGCAAGAAGACATAGAGAATTCGGGGGGAAAAGTGTATGTAACTTTCACAGACTTTTATCAAATTCATTGTGAAATAATCTTGCATATTTCATAATAAAAATGCCTTGAGTGGTGTCAGGGAAACCAAATAGTAAACATGTCCAGCATTTAAATCTGTATGACAACAGAAACAGACCTTTGTAATAACTTGGAAATAGTTTGAACCAGTGTCTTGCAATTATAAGCACAATTCTTTTTCTATTTCCTGTCACACAACTGTTCTCTCTCCATAGTAGTCTTTGAGTGGTGCACTCTTTAAAAGTAGTTCTATTATCAATATTACGTAAAATCTTTTATCCTAGCACACAAATTAGAACATATTAGAACATATTAAGGAAAAATATATTACACAGCATAAGTTTACATTTCCTATGAATATGTTTGTTCTTTAAAAATTCTCAGAACATGAATTTTGACTGTGAATAGAATTTTGACAACAGTGTGAATCAACCCCAGTGGTCTGTGTGGATGTAAAGAAATAACTAAACCATTTTAGAAAATTGCTTTCTGCCTCAGTGAAAAAGCAGTTTGTAGACCTGGCAGATGTCTTTAATATTAAAAAAAGAAACATTTAAAAATTCACTGATTTTCTTTAATAACAAGGTTGATATTTTTGTTTCGGCAAATGCTGTGATCTGAAATGATAAAATAAAAGTGACGACAATCCTGAGGTCCATTGGATACTGACACTCTGGTTCCTGTTTCAACAGCTAATTTTCTGTGTGGGAAAGAAAGGTTGTCCCCTCTCCCTGTTCTTCCCATATCTCTGTCTTGAGGAGCCCAGCAGTGGCGAAGCACCTTGCAAACTGGAGGAGCATTTGGTCCCAGGGGATTCCCTCTCTATTCATTGAACTTATTTGAAGGATAAAGTGCTGTTCAGGACAGTACACTATGCCTAAGAATGTACAACAGGGGCACCTCTGCCTAAAACACTGATAGTGAGTCAAACTGGCAGGAGAAATCTGTTTTCAATATACAGCTAGATAAAACAGTTATTTGCAGATGTATTGCAATTTCTTTGTATATTAATACATCTGTTTTGATTGTTTTTGAAGTTGTAATTTAATTAAATTTAATTTAATGTAACTTATTTATTCCTTCCCTTCTCGCCCTAAAACCTCTCCCATTTACCCATCCTGCTCTCTTTGAAATGCATACCTTTTTCTTTAATTGTTATTGCATATGTATTTGTATTTGTATGTACATATTTATGCCCAAACATATCCTGTTTGGTCTGTATATTGTTAGTTTTATGTATGATTTCAAGGTTTACTGTTTGATATTGGAAAATCTATTGTTGGTATATGCCTGGGGAGGGCTACCTCTTCCTCTCCCAGCTTCACCCCATTGCCTGCAGGGTTGAATAAATCCCTTTTTATCAACCATGTTTTAAGAAAGCTTTTCTGATTTTTGAATCATTATAACGTCTATATGACTCTTTAATATACTTCTAAACCAGTGATACATTTAAGGAGATACCTTGACATGACAAGAAACATATTTAAATACCAATCATAACGCTATTTTTGAAAAGAAAATACCTACCCAATTAATTACTTAAAAAGTTATGATTCCTCTAAATGTCACACATAATTTTTATTTGCACACACAGTCTAGATCAGCTGTTCTTAACTTGTGGGCCCCTACCCCTGGGGTCGAGCAACCCTTTCATAGGAGCCGCCTAAGACCATCGGAAAATACAGACATTTCCATTATGATTCATAACAGTACCAAAATTACAGTTATGAAGTAGTAAGAAAAATAATTTTATAGTTGGAGGTCAGCACAACATGAAGAACTGTATTAAAGGGTCACATCATTAGGAAGTTGAGAACCACTATTTTAGATATATGAGTGACATCATTACGGGAAACAACAGAGATAGGAGACTACCAGAGAAAAATTGGATGTGCTGAGGACAGTTCGAGCAAACCACACATGTGACGTGGAGGTGGAGAAGAACCTGGTGGGGATGGAGGGTACCTTAGGTATAAAGGGATCCAGGAGAAGGAAGATGGAAAGAAAAGAAACAACAAAACCAAATTTTGCTGCAAAATGCCCTAAATGAAATTCCATACTTAATGTTTCTTTTTTTATGTTAGAAGTCTATTAAACTTGCTCTATTTGGAGCTATTTAACTGCATATTGGGAAACTTTAATAATCAGTTAGGATTACATATAGAGTATGCGAGCAGAAACTAATCCATGCTGCCTGGATTCCTACATTCCTCTAAAGTGAGCTTTTTTCTGCTGCCACAGAAATAATTTAGCTGCCCAATTGTCAGCACAATTAATAGCTTTTAATTTGTTTCTGATGTTTCAAACAAGGCTGTGCATCAGATTGTTCTTTTTCCCTCCATGAATATTCATCAGCTATTTTTTTTCAAGTCAAGTTATTTGCCTCTCATTTTGGCAACAGTAAGCAGGTAGCACAATAATTTATGATAAATACGGCAAACTGGCACTCTTCTTACTGCAGGGACTGTACTACTGTTTTCCAAAATATTTTGGGATGACTAATTCCTGTTGCCCTGAAATTGGTTGAATGTGCTAGATCCTGAATTTAGGGAACATTTAACTGAAGAGAGCTTCTGAGAGTTAAAACACTCATTTTTCTTTGCATTTAGTTTCCGAATGGAGACAAATAGCTGAAAAGCAATATTAACCTCAGGATGCTTCGGCTATTTATCTTCATAAGGAATGGTGTGAAAACAAGAAAACAAAGCCCATAAAGATGATTTTATTTAATCAGGAAAGGATATCTCACCAAAACTCTTTAGTTATTACCTTGAGGTTTAATTCTAACCTCAGCTGAAACTCATGCACATATTCTGTGGATGTCAGCGGAAGTTGTGTATGTTTGGCCCTGTACCAAATTTTGCTGTCATGGATGAATTAGTCAAAAAGTACATTAGACCCAATTCTTTAAAACATGAAGTAGTCTCATTCTATAGTCCTTTTCTGCCTTTTCAAATTTATGAGCCTAATTCAGTAGTAATTATTGAATCTCCATAATGCACATTAAACCACAGTTGTATGCATGCGTCACAGTCACTGGCTTTAAACGTTTACCTTTCTACATAAATGTTAATGATCTCACAGCCATCACTCATCATAACAAGAAGAGAGGATGGCAGCATACTTTGTGACAAGGTCACTTCCACTTAAGGAAAAACAGCTAGCATTTTAAAGGCAGCTATTCAATCAGTGTCATAATTGCATTCTTGTGACTTATTATAGGATAATAACCTGATTTCACTGGTCTCATATTTACCTAGGAAGCTCCAACATGTTCATTTAAATTCAAGACGTATAAAGAGAAAGAAAAGAAGCAAGTGTGAATGCTTAGGTTCTAAAGATAAGGTGTTTAAGAAAATCTCTTCCTGAAAATATTTATCCAGGTAAAATCAGCATGTCAGTTTTCCACTGAGTCAGGGAGGAATTCATGGCATGCAACTTATTAGAATAAATATAAATATCTTGGGGCCAAACTTCATCAGTCACCATAGTGAATAATCTTCATGTTGAATTTTTTATGTAACTTGTGCTACGTATTGGTCTTCTAGCATACTTCTGTAGAGCCTGATTCTATGGCATCTGAATGGAGACCCCGGGTGTCTTGTTTACTTTGCCTGTAGTTATTCACTATTTGTTGTGGGATAATGCTCTTTCTTATAAACCGTAGAGATTTGTTACTCATATTGGGTACCAAGACACATGGCTAAACATAGATAAGAATTAAGGGTTAATTTAAGTTGTAAGACATAGTTAATAATAAGCCTGAGCTACTAGGCCAAACAGTTTATAATTAATATAAGTCTCTGTGTGTTTCTTTGGGATCCAATGGCTACGGTGCCCCAAAGTTTGGCAAGAATTTTCACATGAGTTGTTGTGTTTTTTTTTTTTTATTCTAGACAGACAAGAACAAAGAACAGAGTCAAGTGCAACTTCTTGATAACCATCTTTTTCTCTGGTAGGCTCTGTTTGCTGGAGCCAGGCAAAGGCATGTCTCCTTTAAGAGAGGTTTCCTGACTCACTATTGGCAGCAAAAAAACTTGCAATTCTTTTAAGAAGTCCTGCCACCAAACAGTTAAATGGTGTGTATGTGCAGCTGGCAGCATGCTTCTTGTGGACCTAGAACTCCACAGAGTTGAGGCAAAAAAGCATGGCTCCCACCTATACCTCTGCCCTAAAGATAGACTCAAAAAGCTAAGGAAAGCAGTGACATCAGCCACCAGAGCCACAGCTTTAATCCCTAGCCATAACATTTAGCAGATTAAAGACACATGTGGTTAGAAAAAGACAAAGATATAATAAAGACAGATTCAGACAAAAAAAAAAGCCTAAGCAGTTTACAGTATGTTTACATAAACTTGGAAGAGAAAAGAAAAAAATAGTATCCTTAAAAAAGAAAGAAAGAAAAGAAAGGAATAGAGTAGATGGGTGTGGTGGCACATGCCTTTAATCCCAGCACTTGGAGACAGAGGCAGAGTGAGCTCTACAGAGTAAGTCCAGGACAACCAAAGATACACAGAGAAATCCAGTCTCAAAATATCAAAAATTAAAATATAAAAACAAAAGAAACTGTAAGAAAAAATGGGACGTAAAGATGGAAAATACATAGGGCATCTGGATAGTGTTTGTTACTGTGTTGTCTTTGAATTGTTTGTCTGCTGGGGAAGGAGGAACAATTGCTAAAAGGCATTTGATTATAAATGCTGCTGGATTAATCCAACCTATATATTTTGAAAATGCATTGACTTCAAAATTTAAATCAAAAGTTATGTTGCTTTGGTGAAAAGGTTTTGCTTTTATTTCCACAAGAAATGAGAGGCTGTAGATTCACTCTGGTTTAAGAAAAATCAGGTTTGATGGAGGAAGATGCCCTGAAAAAATCTCTAGTAGGAGCAGATAGCTAGATGATCTAAAGTTTCAGAGCACCTCTGTTGCAATTTCCTTTTAGTTCTGCATCCAGAACAGCTCAAGACTGCTGGCTGAGATGATTCAGTCTCATAGAATACTCTTGCCAGTACTTAACCATAATCCTAAATTTTCTTTGGGTAACCGTAAGATTATCAGTGCTCCCAATGAGCAGAAAGTAGCCTAGAAAATAATGCCCATTTTCCCCACAAATGGATAATGGATGCTTGTCTTTGTTTAGAGTGTTGGTTATAAGTTGTTATGGATATTGGTCAAGAAAAATGCTAAACAAAGGATATTAGATTCGGAGTTCTTGTTTTGTAAAAACAAAAATGAAAAACTGGGGAACTGATGTGAGATTCCCCTTTGAATGCTATGAATATGTTTTATTACCATTGGTTATTAAAGAAGCTGTTTTTGGCCAGTGGCTTAGTAGAATAAAGCCAGGCAGGAAACATAAAGAGAGATAAAGAGAGAAAGTAGACGGAGTCAGTGAGATGCCATATAGCTGCTGAAGAAGAAAGACACTGCTGCCAGAACCTTTCCAGTGAGCCACAACTTCATGATGATGGACAGATTAATAGAAATGTGTTAATTTAAGATATAAGAGTTAGCTAGATATACACCTAAGCTAGTAGCCAAACAGTGCTGTAATTAATATAGTTTCTGAATTATTAGTTGAGTCTGGGTAGCCGGGTAACAAAAGAGCAGTCTACACCTGCAGAGAACTGCTGTGGGAAAATGCTTTTGTACACTGTAAAGATTTGTTACTTATATTAGTTTAATAAAATGCTGATTGGCTAGTAGCTAGGCAGGAAGTATTGGGGGGGAGCAACCAGACTAAGAGAATTCTGGGTAGAGTAAAGGCAGAGAGTCAGTTGCCACTCAGATACAGAGGAAGTAAAAATGAGAATGCCTTACTGACAAAAGGCTCCAAGTCACATGACTAACATAGACAAGAATTACGGTTTAATTTAAGATGTAAGAGCTAGTTAATAATAATCCTGAGTTGATAGGCCAACTAGTTTGTAATTAATATAAGCCTCTGTATGTTTCTTTGGAACTGAATGGCTGCAGGACTTGACAGGATAGAAACTTTCAGCTACAACTATTCTTTAAGAGCAATGTGATAAGCATCTGTAAATATTCTGATAGATCCAATTATCCTCAGATGGGAGCAATGCATGTGGATCTTCAGAAGAGCTCTTAAAATAAAGATGTCCAGGTCCTGACCCCTCACTTTTATGTACGTGGTACAATTTGGAGTCTACATTTTAAACAAGCCTTTGAGAAGGCACAAAGGCTCTTTGCAAACAGAAACAATGATGAACATAGGTCTAGATAAGTAACGACGTTCAGACAGCAAAAATCTAGCTGTGTGAATTACAGGGTCAGGAATAGGGGTTAACTTGCTATATGAGTACCAAGTTTTAAAGGAGCCTAGGAACAACATCTGATTTATCTAAATTCAATCTTTGAATATTAAACTTTTGATTGCCCCTGCTATCTCATAATAGTATTACCACTCTGATGGTATGCCATGATATAGACTGCTCTCTATGTTCAATATGGACTGAGCTACCAACCCTAAACACTTATACACTGAAGCTCTAAACTGCAGTACCTCAGAACATCAGAATATGTGGCTATTCGGTCTCTGAAGGTATAAGACAAAATTAGGTCAATTAATGTGGGTTTTAATCTAATATAACTCTTGTACCTATAAAATTTATAAACATAGCAAACTGTGAAGTTTGGATGGATATTTCTGAGGCTGTAAAGGGAATACATGGGTAATGCTGTTGGGATTTGGCAATGGAACAGCCATGAATGCAGGTGGCTCTGGCAGACTGATGGCTAACATCATCTTAACTCTAAGGCATGTGCAGTTGAACACAGAGAAATAACCAGGTCTCATTCATGACCTTTGATCCCATGAAAAAGTGCCCATTTGAAGTTAAAGCAAAATAGCTTTTCATACTTTCTCTCTCACAAAAAATAGTGATTCGTAATTACTATAGGTTCAGTGAATTGTACATTTCTATTAATAGAAAACCACATTTGGGGAACCTCCAGAAAAGGCATTATAAGGAAGTAGTTATGCAAACATTCTCATAAAAAAAAACATGAGATTTGGATAGATTTTTAAGCTACTATTTAAAGTCCCTGGAAAGTGGAAAGATTCTTGAAAATTTGCCACTGAATGAGGTAAGAATTGGAAGTTTTTATGATTCTGCTCAAGCAGGCTTACCAATACCCTGGTTAATTGAGTCAAAAACATGCAAGGTCTACTGTCTTGGCTTGAATGGGTAACAGGATTTAAGGCCTAAAAAGTGGTCAAACAGTACTTAAACTAAACAGAGAGAAATTGATGTGGAATGTATATTTGAAAATAAGCCATGGAAAGAGAAAAGGGAAAGAGCTATTTAGTCTTTCTCTCTCTCTCTCTCTCTCTCTCTCTCTCTCTCTCTCTCTCTCTNNNNTCTCTCTCTCTCTCTCTCTCTCTCTCTCTCTCCCTCCTTCTCTCTCTCTCCCTCCTTCTCTCTCTCCCTCCTTCTCTCTCTCTCCCTCCTTCTCTCTCTCTCCCCTCGCCCAGTCCCACTCTCTCTGTGTGTGTTTTTCCTGTTTGTTGATTGATTGGTTTTATGTTTGTTGTTTGACCACACACAAACTATCTTAAACGTATAACTGTAACAGCAGGAAAATGTAGCCTCTTTATTTTTACTGACAGGGTGAAGCGATGGCCTGCATGGATAGAGAAAAAATTCTAGGCAGACCTTGAACTCTATCTCCTGGGAAGGTTTGTAGGAGGCAGACAGGACAAAGAATGGTCACAAACATAGGTGAGTATTGTTCCTCAAATACTTCGTTTTAAAGAAAACTGTTGTGTGGTTGCTGAGGCATTCTCTAATTCATGCATACCAGGTACCTAAAATTTGAAGCTTTCTGAATAGAGATCTCAGAATACAGAAGAGGGAATCAGAAAAGATGGCAGAAATTTAAAGAGGCTTATCCAGAGGCAAGTTATCCCCAAGAGCATGAAGCACAGTTGGAATGCAAATTTGACCTAAGCATTTGAACTGTCACCAAAATCCCATGGCGCAGATACAGAGGACTAGGCTGAAAACGTCGTCAAGGCTTCTAACGTTGGTTAATTTAGATGTCCATTTAGACTAAACATGAGGCAAGAATCCTATGTTGATGGACAAATACACATCAAAGATAGACGTGAACACAAGAAACTTGTCCAGGAGGACACTGATGACAGGTTCTCCTTCACCTGACAGGATAGCTCTATTGTCACAGTGAGTAAGGTTTTTGGCTTAGAGTTCAGCTGTGTGTGCTGGCACTAATTAGCTGCTTGTACATTAGGAAGCCATGTTAAGTCTTGTGAACTTTCCTTGTATGTCCTTAAAAGTAAATTACAATGGCTTTTTCCTGTTTCAGCTATTTGTGATAATTAAGTAAGCTATGCTATGCAAGGCATCTTTAAAAGATGAACATACTTGTAGCTAATGATAATGAATCCTTGAGGATGTCATTTAATTCTCTATACAGATTTTGTAGGGAAAAAAACTTGAATTTATTTTAAAAAGTTCTGATTGATTCGAATACCTTCAATTGAAAACTAATAGAATAAGTGGAAAAAAACCAAGTTGAATGGCAGAAGTTTGGATTTGTTTCATTTGTGCAAATAAATTTGATTAGCACTTCCGGCTTTGCTGACTGCATCCTTATTTATGCTATCACTCACAAAGGGGTCAATACATAGATTAGGTTTTTTCTCTCTGATTTATAAACACCTACAATCCTGAACTCTTTTAAAATACAATATTCAGAACATTGCTTTAAAATTTCCATGATTTTTAAAGTTTTTCTTTTTAAAAAATCTAATATTTTTTCATTCTGTCTAGAAAATGTTATGTAAGACTTACAGAAATAGTTCTGTTCTAGATATGTGTATTTTTATATTCCTAAAATAATCTAATCTCCTCAAAATCTTTTGCTTCCTTGATCATTCATAACTGAAATCCATTGGCTTTCTTTAAATGTCTTGTCTTCAAAGAGTAGGGAAAGAATGATTTATTTTCTCTTAAAAGTCTAACCAGGCACTCGAGATGCAGACAGACAATGTTTTAAGTGGAAATCATAGGGACATTAGATGCAGGAAGGAGAATGCTGCAACAGCATGTAATGCAAAGCCATCAATCTATGTAAGAATGGAAAGGAGGACCGCTGTTTTAGTAGCAATGTAAAGAATCAGAGAATCACTCCAGTTGGAAGGCCATGCATCTAAGAGTAGATGGGCTGAACAAATTATACTTGAAGTGTGAAAAAAATTAAAAAGGGAACAAGTTGGATTGGTAGGAAAAAGGGGATGATCTAGAAGTAATCAGGGGTGAGAGTAAATAAGAGCAAAATAAATTGTACAAAATTGCCAAAGAACAAATAAAACATAAAACATAAATAAATAAATAAACAAGTACATACATAGATACACAGACAGATAGCTAGATAAAATGATGTCATGGAGACATGGAGAAATAAATTATAGGTGCAATGAAGATTATGCATAAAAATCTCTGTTCTCTATAAAAGTGAAGAACATTTTGGAGATTGTGAATAATTGGGAGTTTTTAAGCATTGTGGGACACGGGAACAAAGAATATAAGATGTGCTGACTAAAGAAGATGCATATTGGAGTTTTATTTAATATATATGTTATTAGAATCTGAAATAAGACCCTAGAGTTGGGAGAGCATAATAGATTTTGGCATAAGGATAATAGGTTTGGGTGGCTGGTTTTCTATACAAGGAGAGATAGTATGATGTATATATGATGATCATATATATGATGTATATATGAAAGGTAGGTTTTCAGAGGAATCAGTGATTTCTTCATTTCCCAGCATAGTTAATAGTGTCTGTCCTAACAAAGAGACAATACGATGACTAAGAATAGAATGTGGGAGAGATGATAAAACTCAATTTCATATCGAGACCTCAATTTTCCAATGGGTACTTCCATAGTACTATCAGTTGATAGGTTAAGAGATGTAAATTTTAAATTCAAAATAAAATACTGTCTTGCATTTGTATTTAGAAAGACTTGGTATCTGGTAATGTTCTTATATTGAATGAGCTATCAAGGAGTGAATGACAGAGACCCTGGGGGCATAACTAATTGAAGATATAATATTTATTTTTTCTTTTGCGAGACAGGATTTTCTGTGTAACAGTTCTGGCTGTCCTGGAACTTGTTCTGTAGACCAGTATGGCCTCAAACTCAGTGAGACCCACATGTCTTCACCTCCCAAGAGCTGGAATCAAAGGTGAGTGACACCACGGCCAGGCAAAGAGCAAATACTTTATTGTTGAGGTAGGTGTATTTAAACAAGTCTTTGTATGAGCATGCCTGTGTACTTTGGAACTGTCATTTTCAAGAGACAAGTTTAATGTCTGCAGGGAAGGCCAACATCTTGGAAGAGAGAAGTTGCTGATAGCAGAATCATCTCAGAAGAGAGCAGCCCTTATATAAATTAAATCATTAAACTGATAGGAAAATACCCACCCTCACTGTAGAGAGCAATCAGTCTAAATTTACTAGTTAAAATATTTGCAGATAAACAAACAAAAAAAAAAACACAATACAGGCATGGTGGTGCATGCCTGTATTCCCAGTTCTAGAAAGTTGATAAAGGTAGATTCTTGGGGTTCAGCGGCCAATACTGATTTGGTAAGATACAGGCCATTAAGAGATCCCAGCTCACACACACACAGACACACACACACAGACACACACACACACACACACACACACACTCAAAATTAAAAAGGTAGACCATACCTAAGGTAGAAAAAAATATGTATCCTCTGGCATTCTCATGCATGTGTGTGTGCTGTTACATATACAATTACAGACACACAAACTCGCTCTCGAAAGAACTTGCACAGTCACACTCCCATGCACAACCTTCACAGAAATGAAGGTATATTCAATAGGGAAGGGAGAGAAACAGAGTGAGAGCATTCATGAAACCAAACCAGGACGGAATTAAAAACAAAACTGGTCCAGATGATTTGAGGTCAGATGTGAACTGAAAATATGCTTAGGCATGAAGCAAAAGGAGGTCACTGTGGTGGAATCCCTGCCACTTCACTGTAGCTAAAAGGCAAGAGTGGGTTGCTAATTGGAAGGGAGAAATGTTGGAGGCATTATACGCTAAATATTCCTGCTAGAAACTGATCTTGAGCACAGGAGAAAAGCTAGACTCCTGCCCAACAGGAGCCAGAGTAAAGGGAATCTACACTTTGCAATGAGACAAGAAAAAACTCAAATATACCTAAAGACTCACACCTCAGGCAAGGATAGTATAGTTCAACCTGTTAATTTCTAGGTGCAACGGGAAAGTACTAGAGACACATTAAAAACAAAAATCACATGATCTAAAGGAGAGTGGAAATGAGAGAAGAGATGAATATTTTAGAGGCATATTTATATCTTGTCAATCAATGAATACATAGAAGGTTGAGAAGAGCAACATAGATTGCCTGGAATATTTTCTGTCATGTTCCCTAGGTTGTATTTTATCATTAGTTAATGCTGCTTTCTTTAATGAACGGTATTTGAATAGTCATATGCCAATCATTTGGCTGTAAATATGGCAAATTTCAGGGGCTAGAGAGAAAATCAACTGGTAAGTTCTTTTGCTGGCAGCTCACAGCTGCCTGTAACTCCAACTTTATGGCATCCAAAACTTTATCCTGGCCCCATCTGTGGGTACCAGACACACACACACGCACACACACACACACGCACACACACACACACACACACACACGTGATAGTCTTATACATAAAATAAAATCAATTTCAAACCAAGCAATTTCTCGTTTATGTTTTATTCTGTGGAACTCAACCAAGGGATTCTAGAGAAGATAAAAGTGAGCCAATAAACGCACTGGCTCTCAGAAGATAATGCCAGCTTTTGACATCCAGCAACTCTTCTTCATTTTCTAAACCCGTTCCTGTCTAAGAAAAAAAAAATGGATCTATGATACTTACATAGAATTATCTTTTTCTTGTGATGGGCAATTATTTGAATTTGTTATAAAATAAATCATATAGACTACATATTGCTTTTCATTAATCTAACAAATCTAAATGTAAGAAACTATCGTGCGGCCACAAGTTGTCATGCCATAAATCCTGGCACAGTGTAAAATATCTGCCTTCCTATTTTCTAAAGAATGTAATGCTTTCTTTTTTGATTATTGCCACAAATAAATATTGAAAGAAAGACCAAAAAACATGATGTACAGAAGTCACCTCACTTGCCACCCTTGAACTGGACAGCCAGGTACTTTGCAGCATTCAGAGCACCTTCCATTCAGCACTCTGAGTTCAGATATTTTTATCTAATGTATTTCATTGCTTTGAGTGAATAGTATGGTTTCCACTGATTTTTTTTCAAATTTTAAAAATGCAAAATTTCAAGATTTTAAGGAAAATACTATTTACTAGTCTCTTTTTAGCATATGATTCAATACCAGATTATTAACTTTTATTATTACTTCTTCTAAATAAATGAGTCTAAGAGTTCATAAGATATAATAGTGAAGAAGATACTATGAAATACCCCTCACTTAACAATTGATGGGGGCAAATGGGTTTGGTCTTATAGATTTCCTAGTCTTTCCATGTCCTTTCACAGCAACTGTTTAACCTGGGTATGGTTGTCAGGTCCATGACTAACAGTTTTCTTGCTCTTTTATAAGAGAGAGTGCCTGTATGTGAGGGGCTTGAACAGTCCAACAAAGAAGACTATGATTTCCTTCCATGTAGTAAGTCTCAGAGGTTGTGTGAAGGCACCATTTTATGGCACAAAAGTTTGAATACTGGAAAATAAACATATTCTAATGTTAACAATAAAACAACAGAGGCTCATGTAGTTTAAATTTAATCAAGCCCAATTAGCTAGTGTGTTCCATAATTGCATGCCATATTTTAGCTTCCTTGCCACATACTCACTTTTGGAGAGAATTAAATTCTAAAAGTCAGGCTGATGGAAACAGATTCTTCCATTGCAAACTTCACTGATAGACAATGGGGCAACCATATCTTTAAATGCTGCTGTGCCGAGTATTTCAAAGGTACAAAGGTTCCAAGTGCAGGAGTTCCCCAGACCCAAAACTAGAACAGTTAAAGAAACAAAATAATAGCCTTGGATTTTCACGTAAGGTATTTAGTATATGTCCATAGGTTGGTTATGTATAAATGAGTGAATAGATGAACAGATTGGGTCCAATGACCAAAACACCTGCAATAATGAAAAGGAACGTGGGTAAATAGTGCCTTTGACATATGGAATCGAGCTCTCATGTCCATGCCTGAGCAACGTGGTTTTCTTTCAAAGAGAATGATACAGAAAGGAGAGAAAATAACCTAGAGTTAAAAACCTAACAAACACAACTTCCAGCTCAATGATCAAAGTAAGCCTCCGTGGTGATAAGTCTCCCTGATAGTGTCTACCCTTGATACGGTGTGATGAGAACGATATTTTATCTCTGTGATCTTCCTTGCAAGATCTCATAACCTCAGTCTAATCATGGAAAGACATCAGGCACATTCCAACGGAAGGACGTTTTACAATATACCTGACTACTGCTCTTCAAAACTGTGAAGGTCACAGAAACAACAGAAGTCAGAGTTTCTGAAGAGCCAAAGGCACATAAAGAGCTATGAAAGTGTTCTATGACTTACTCTCCTATAAGGGGACCATGCAGAAATAGCCTTGTCTTCTAAATAGCAGAAAAAACATATGAAGTATGCAGTATGTTTGGAAATAATGCATACATTTTGAAGACTAATTAGAACAAATGCAGAAAATTCATAAAAAGTATCAATACAAGGGAAGGGGCTAATTAGAATTGTCTAAAATGTCATGGGAATTTTGTATTTATTTTTAAAAAATTATAAAAGCTTATTATGTAAATAAACAGATGATCGTTAGTGCATATTGACTTGGAATAAACATTATGATACATCAAGATTATGAAGATACTATAAAATTTGAGTTAGATTTCCTCTAACAGAGATGATATGCTTCCATATATTAATAAGATTTTATAAAGGAATTATTTGAAGTAATCAAGATGAGGAAATATCTAAGCAGAGTGTTTTAAATATTACTCATATAAAATTAACTTGGGGTGCTCACTTCGGCAGCACATATACTAAAATTGGAACAATACAGAGAAGATTGGCATGGCCCCTGCACAAGGATGACACACAAATTCATGAAGCCTTCCATATTTCTTCAACAAGATTGACAAACCTTTATCCAAACTAATCAAAAGGTAGAGAAAGAACATATAAATTAACAAGATCAGAAATGAAAAGGGGGACATAACAACAGACA
>LOEQ01001307.1:109256-136941 GCA_001685075.1 Bramus lutescens
CATGAGCAAGGAAGTCAGGACTGCGAGGGGTGTGCCCACCCACTGAGACGATGGACTGATCTAATGGGAGCTCACCAAGACCAGCTGGACTGGGACTGATGGAGCATATGTTCAAACCTGACTATCTGAATGTGGCTGACAATGAGTGCTGAGTGAGAAGCCAACGACAATGGCAATGAGTTTTGATTCTACTGAATGTACTGGCCTTGTGGGAGCCTAGTCTGTTTGGATGCTCGCTTTCCTAGACCTGGACGGAGGGGAGAGGACCTTGGACTTCCCACAGGGCCGGGAACCGTGACTGCTCTTTGGACTGGAGACGGAGGGGAGGAGGAGAGGGGGGAGGGGAACGGAAATGGGAGGAGGGGAGGAGGTGGAATTTTTTTTTAATTAAGTTGGGTACATTTGTGTAAAGCTTAGCTTTTAGTATTTCTAGTGAAACCTTGTGAAAGAAATCACTGATTAAAATGTGCTGAGATGGAACTTGTGAAGTTGCTGGAAGTCCCTGGAACTGAATCCTGGAATTCAATCTGTGGGAACTACATGGTGGAAAAAAGAGAAGAATGACCTCCACATAAACATTTTGGATGGTGCATTCATGCACTTGTGTGTGTGTGTGTGTGTGTGTGTGTGTGTATTTATGTGTGTATGCATGTTTGTTTGGTGTATGCATTGCTAATATGCTCAGGAAATTCAATAAACTGGCCATGTCATTAACCATACATAAGTGCTTTAGCACAGCAGAAAATAAAATACTGGCACTGACTAATGATGTGACAATGACATGCACTCCTGGGGGTATTTCTGCTGGTCTACATTCTCTCTCCTGATGTATCCAGAGGTAGTTCAGGGGAACAATAATAGACAGTCCTCGGAGTGAAATGAAGTTCACTTCACAGTACTCTTCCAAAGTATTCAATGACTAAAATTATTACCTATTATCAGAAATATTTTTATATTACTTATTTAAATTCAAACTACTCATTTGAGAAGATTCAATAATGCAAACACTGAAATAGTGAAAGCTTGTTCTCGCTACAGCCCTTCACAAAGCTGTGCCTTTGCTCTCAGGAATGGTGTTGAAGGTTTCCATGCTCAGTATGATCTGCTTCATGGCTCACACACAGCTCAGGACAGGAATCAAAAGATGCCTCATTCCATGATTGTGTGTGTGTGTGTGGGGTTCTGTTTCATAGGTGATATTTGAAGATGTTTTTCAAATTATTTAAATACTCTGTACTAGGTGAACAAACTGAACACATTCAAAAATTCCACAAAGTGATTTTAAAAATGTATCTTTCAAAATGTGGTACATTCCAAAGACTTCCGATTGGCTATTTAGACTTTCCAAAATCTCAGGTGAAATTTGATTATATGTACAAGTCTTTAATTCATAAAATGCTTACAATTTATTAAGTAACATTGCTGAAATGTGTCAAGTTCTTATATTACTAATATTCTTCTGGTTTAAAAAATGTGCAGACGATACTTATCCCAAACTCAGCTCATTCCCTTCTATGTAACATACTTAGAATGTAGTAATTTCTTGCCATCTGTCACCTCTGTCACAATTTCTTAAGATTTCTAACCTCTCCAGCTTACTTCTCTTATTACAGACTGTATGATTTATGAATACTGATAGCTTCTGAGACAGCTGTGAGATTAGCTTTGTAACCTATCCCAGATCACCTCAAAAATAGTTTCTTCTAAACTGTATGGTCAATTTGAAACAGAATTACCAACACATTTTGTGGACAATTCTGAAACATACTTTTAAATTTACTTGACCAGTTATAACAAAAACAAAGGGAGAACATTTACAAGAGAAATTGAGATCAAAGGAGAAATTTGAACTACATTTATTTGAGTTATTGTAAAAGTAATATAGGATTTTCATCAAAGACTTAAAAGCATACAGTATATCATTTTTCTAACACTTTACCAAATTTTCTATATCTTTGAATATAAATAATTATAAAAGCTATTACAACAGGAAATAAATGAGTGATTTTGCTATTCCGCTGGAAATAGAATCCATCCTTTCTTTAATTCCAGTACAGTACAAAGCATGCTTCAGACCTCAACAAATGAAAGATTTGTGAAAGCGCAGCAGTTCGCTTTGATACCCTATCGAGTGTTAAGTACCTGAAAAAGGAAGTGTGAGAACATGTTGTTTACCAAAGTTTGTAGGGTGGTATTTAGAGAATAGCAATGTGGTAGATAAAGCTATCATAAATGGCAGCTTCTCTTGATATGTTTCCCTTGGTGCTCTCTACAATAGCGACCAACAAAAGGTGTGCAAATTGGTTGTTATTGTTGGGCCTTTCTGGCAGAAACTTGAAATGGCACAGGTAGATACACTGGGGTGCTCTGATCTTTCTAGAAAAGAGAGATGCTGGAGTCCAGGTAAGTATCCCTTTACTGAAGATGAAGCGCAGCAACTGAATAGTTTTCTCTCCCAGCATTGACCAGTCTCTTGACTTTCATGTATGCCTTTGCTACTCAGAATGCAGTCCAGAGACCAAGAGCAGCATCAGCATCACCCAAGGTATTCCACAGGCAGGACATCTCAGGCTCATCTTAGATACTGAATGGCTTTATATCCGCATTGGTGTGTGAAAACTGACTAGTTCCACCTGCCCCTCCCCCATACGCCAGGTCATTAGCCTTCTCTGCACATTAGAATTATTGGGAATATTTTAAAAGCACTGACATTCAGAACTTTTATCAGAGTATTTTTCTTTATAACTAATGTCGGCAAGTTTTAAGTGTAGCAGTAAGTTTAAATTGTCAGAGATCCATGACTTGATCATTTTTTTTCTATTTAGTCAACAATATTAGAAATATAATTTTAATAAGCCAATCAGACACATATTAAATGTTTTCATTCTTTTTTAATGCATCCTATACACCAATTGAATTTTACTCAAATTCACTATACATCTTATTATTCTAAGTAAATGCTTATTTGTATTACTTCTTTTTTTCCTAGTATAACATTCACCCTGTGCTTTTATTTTGTATGCTATATGCTGTGTATATCTCTGTGTGTGTTCAGAGAATAGTAGTAACTAAAATTCTGAGGTAAACATTAGAAGAGAGTCCCACAGACAGTAACTGTAGGGTAAATAAACTTTAATAGCAAGGAAAGGTGATTATAAAGAGATGGGTCCTTATAGTGAAAATAGATGGGTAGGTCATTAGGAATAGTGGGAGAATTAGCATTTGTCTCATGTGAAGGGTTTATAGTTCAAGTAGCCAGTCTGAATTTCTTGCCAAGAGTTGTTGAAACCAAGGGTGTCCTATAAAAGTTTTAAAAATCTGACAAAAGTCAGGGTGACTTCTTTTGATGTTTCTAGTCAATAGCTAGAAGAAATGCTATCTTAACATCTCTTCCATGTCCAATTTTATTTGTCTTGTGTTCATGTTGACTTTGCTTGGGAAAATTATGATAGAAAAATAAGAGTATTTTAAAGTTTCTGTGTGTGTGCATTTCATTCATTATGCATTAAAAATACTTCAGTCAAGAGATTTTTTTGAGAGATAGAAGATTGGATGCCTCACTGCCTCTATTTTTACCCATTTTTTAATGGAGTTGTACCACATGGTCTGTGATTCTCTGGCGCTGTGTTGGAAGGAGGGTTGCTTGTTGGTTCCTGGCCGCCCGGCTAGCTTAGACCGGAAATAATCACATAGATAGTGTATTAATTCAATCATTGCTTGGCCCATTAACTCTAGTTTCTTATTGGCTAACTCTTACATATTAATTTAAACCATTTCTATTAATCTGTATATCACCACGAAGGTCATGGCCTACCAGCAAAGTTTCAGCACGTCTATCTCCTACAGTGGCTCCATGGTATCTCTTTGACTCCATCCTTTTCCTCCCATGCTATAGGCCAAGCCAGTTTTTTATTCATTAACCAATAAAAGCAACGCATTGACAGAAGGACCTCCGACACCAGCTCTGTTTATCTGACAAAATGGGATGGCAAGAAGGAATAAGGTATTTGAATGAAGAATTGTCATTGTAATATACAGCCAGTTTTAGACACAGGAAAGCACAAATTTTCCCATTATGTGGCCTCTAGATTTCCTACTTACTGCCTTTCACCTAAGTCCTCACAGAAGCCTTACAGCCAAGGCTGGAAGCATGAGGATCTATGTTCTCCAGAATCTCATGGGATACATCAGAGACCATCTGAGAGCAGTGTAGCAATAACCAACATTGAGGACTGAAGCCTGGTCCTATCCTATGCTATATGTGTTACAAATATGTCTCTTTAGAGTTAGCAAAAATATAAAGGTGAAACTAAATAATTCCTCTCTAACCAACAAAAATAATGGCAGCTTAAAGGATTGAAATGAGTTTGCCCACATCTCACACCACATTCAGAACCTTTCCAAAGCTCACATTTTCTACTCAGTGCTTTTCCTATAGTAATTTCTTGACTCAGGGTTAGGGGAGAATTCTGTTTCTACAATGCTCATCTTTGAATTAATAAATATATTGATAGTTCTGATGCTATGAATCAGTATCATGGATTCTGAATGACTATTGGCAAGTCATATCATACTTGTACCTCATATGGCCTGAATTGTATTTATCTCCCATGATACATTGGACTTAACAGATATGAATATCATTCACATGACTATACTGTTGTGATTATTTTCGCTTAAAGGTATTAAATTTACAACATAAACCCAATGCCTAGGGCTCATAGAAATAATGGAAGAGTTGGCAGAAGGATTGTAAGAGCCAGAGGACCAGGGCACCTGCTATGGGATAGTCTTCTAGACATGACAGGGATGTTCAATTCTGTCATGAGCTTTCTATGATATTGTTGCCTAAAAAAGATCAGAATAATGACAACACTATTTGATATCACCATATAGATGAAAATAAATTACCCAAGGCCCCACATTTAGATGAAGTACTGGCTAGAGAGTAGGACTTGGCTTCTCCAGGGTGAGAACCAACCCTGATATGTTACCCAATGCCAAGATATCAGCCCCATAATATATACTTATAAAATGCGCTAATTGGTCTCAGTAGTTTGTGTGTGTGTGTATGTGTGTGTGTTTGTGAATGTTAGCAATGTGGGGAGGCAAGTGATGAGCTGGAGCCGAGAGGGTGGGGTGGAAATGATGGAAATCAGAATTTGTGTATAATGTAAAATTTTATTTTTTAAAAAGAAATTACACAAAAGTAACTGATACATAATTGTCAGCAAGAATAATGATTAAATATAATAAAGTAGTGAAATGCCAACGAAAGTGATTAGTGTTACCTTCAACTTGAATGAGTTAGGGATGTGGATCTGCTGTTTCTGGAAATGATTAGCATTGGAATCAGGAAGATAGCAAAGAAAATTTGCCTCACCTGTGGAAGGGCTTTAACTGTTTCACTGAGGGTCTGCATGGTGCCAAGGGGCTGAGAGGACTTCCCTTCTCTGTGAACTTCTCTCCTGCTCTAGGATGGTAAAGACCCGGGTTCCAAACCTGTGGATATCTTTTCTCTACCTCTGGCTGCATTACCCGCTTGTTTTTCTTCCTCCCTGGCCTCTGCAGGCAGTCCTTGGCCTCCACAAGTACATCAATCAGTTCATAACATGTGTATATAATATATATATAATATACATACGTGTATGTATTTCATATATATGTACATTCTCATGTGTGTGTTTACACTATTGTTCAAGTGCACAAATTAACAAGATTCAAATCTATTATGTATCTCTTGGGAATCAACTTCTTGTTTTTTGTTGTTTTACTTTTAATTTGGTGTTAATGGGAGAGATGGGCACCAATTTGTTCCCAAATCTGCCTGCTTCTGTTGGGCTCATGATTACATTAAATGACATTTAGCAAATTTTCAGTATTGTGGCAGGAAAGCCTCAAAGTTTCCAGGTATTGCTATCTGCTTTGCACATATCATTCTCAGACACAGGTTTAATGTCCTCCTTCCTTTCATTTCCAGGGCAGTTTCGCACGAATTATAGTGCATCTCATCTTGAGTGTTCTGGGTGCAAGGGATGTGTTTGCATTGTGATGTTAGCCCAACAGTTGCTAATTTTCTTTACCCCAGAGACTCTTCATTGATATCCCCAGTTTTTGAGTGAATCGATTTAGCATAACCAAGCTGGAAGGACTGAGGATTAGAAGCTGCTTCCCTTTGCTTGTCACACAGTTTGAAGAAGCTGAGTGTCCCTTTGATATCACCAAAATCCATCTTAGTTAAGGTAGAGCATTTGATTTCCTCACCACCATGCCTTCCTTCCACTTCAGGGAATAATCCTCTTTCAGTCTCTTATTCATTCAAATACAAATACCATCCCATAGTAATAACATCTTTCCAGAGGAAGCCCAAGTAATTTTTCAGATATTTCTCTAATCCACACCACATCCTCAGAAGGTAGGTAATGTCCATACAAGAAGTCTTTCCAACCAAGGCCGAATGATTATGCAAGGGTATTATGTGCCCAGGGGTATCATACAACTGACTTTCATTTCCTCTAAAAATACATTAACTGGGGATTGAAGCGGTGCATTTATTTGAATATATATATATATTTGGGTTTAAGGATGAAAATTTTACTTGGAATAATGACTTGTTGTCCATACTATTTTGACATTAATACGGATACATTGCTCCCAGAAAGATGCAATATAAATCATTTGGATTCTATTAGTAAGCATTTCTAGGTTGAAAACTAGTTATCAGGTTGGCAATATTAAAAAGTACTTTTTGCAGGGTTCATGAAGGAATTTTTGTGTAATAATTTTATTACAATAACATTTTTTGAAAAAATATGATTGCTATAAGAATAAGTTTAAGACATTTAGGTGGGTTAGTTTAAAAATGAGTGTGTAATGTAGCAGCCTGATAATTTGATTGTTAGGGTTAATACACACTAAGATGCAACAAGAATGGGGATTAAGATTAACATTATAAAATTTTGAATTGGTTAAAAAAGGTATCAACTCATGTATAACTTTTCATGCATTCTGAAAATATGCTGTTAGGTAATCCCTCAAAATTAAGCAAAAGGCAGCATCTTCTGTCTAGGACAGCATGAAGAAAGAGGTAATAGAGACACATGACAGATGGATGCTCATTGCTCAGGATGGATTCCTCAGCACATTAACTCAGTTATCTTCCCAAACAATTATCTTTTTCTGCCAAAATAGGAGAGAGCAAACCGCAGATCCCCTCCCTTATGGAGTATCATGAGCTGAGATTGGACCTATGCTCTGTAGCATCAATTCTCATCTCTGTATCCCACTTTTGTTTACATGCTTGTATACTGAAAGTGTAGTCATCTACAAAGACTGCCTTCTTCTTTCCAGTCAAGAAATGATAAAAGAGTTAATGTAATGTGGAAACAATGAATACATTTGATTACTGAGTCTTTCCATTTTAAGAATGTAAAGGTTGATAAATCCTATGTGTATCATTTGTCGCAATTTTCAGAGTCAAGAACATTATCATTACAATGCCATCCTCATGCTTTCTATTGATGGTCAACTCTCAGTCCACTCTTGATACCAGCAAGAAATATAAAGACAGAGTCAAAGATTCACATAGATTCAAGAAAAGGTTTCAAAATGCACTAAAAATCAAAAACTCAATTATCCTTCTTACAGCAATATAGAAAATAGACAGTTTCTATGAGGGGAAATTCAGAATAGGAGCAGTAACACTCCAAGGGCTTTTAAAATGAGAAATTGGTTAAGACTGAGGTAAAGCACAATTACCAAACTCAGAAGAAAATAGAAATGTGTGATCTCCTTTAACATCAATGCATAATTTGTTTCTCTGAGATTGAAATGATAGAAGTACCTAGCACTTAGATTCTGAACTATATACCCATGGTCGCCTTCGTTCTTCACGAGTACGCTGTTAACTTTAAAACGTCACTGAGGTGACTCCTAGCCGTGCACCCACATTTCAGAAGGTGTCTGAGGCTAACAAGATGGAAGCAAAATGCCAAGTGCATCCAGTCAGAAAGTGACAGAGCCAGCATCCAAAATCAGCTGTAATATCTGACTTTAGCAAATACATTATTATCTAAAGGTTTATAAGTCTCTTAAGTTGATGAATATGTAACATAAAGATACTTTCAAAAATAACCACTTTAGAATAGATATTTATTTTCTAATCACATTTAGTATTTGCTCCATCCTGAAAACCTTCCCCTCCAACCTACTTAATGATGTAGAAAGACTTCAAAGCTTAATTCAGGTACCACTGGTTATGAGTGTTTCATTGAAATTCACAGCCCATTCTCATTCATGAATATAAATGTAAACATCTTAAACAGGTTATTGACAACGCTACTACCACAGATAAAAATTACATCATGCCCCATATAGTGTTTTCCCATGAGACAGAACAATACAATATCAACCCACTGAAATGGGGGAAAATATAGCAGTGATATTCTGGGTAAATATATTCAAATAGGAAAATAGATAGCATGTCTATATGTACACAAAGTTATGCAATGAATTCCAGCATCTATTTGTGACGGGATCTGCTTTAAAAACTTAACTAGTTAAAGTACCCACTTAAAGTAATAAGAGGTAACTTTAAAAGCCCTGTAGCAAACATTGTCTTTAATTGTGAAATAATTAATTCTACTTTCATTAACTCAGCACTAAGACAAATTTGCTTACACTGAATGTATCACTCAGATTAATAAATCAAGCCACATAAATAAGAGTACATTTTAGCAAGAATGAAAATTATAATCAGTTTTCTGATGAACTAAATTGTTACTCTCTAGAACTTAAAATCTACAGGAGAAAATATGAAAATTTCAAGATTATAAAAGAAAGTGCCTGAGGGTGAAAATATGGTTGTATGAAACAGCAGCAAGGGTGATATAATTTATGAGATAACATTTAATATAGTAAGTGAGTGACATAAACAAATTTGAAAATACATTTGATAAAGCTTTGAAAAGAGCTCTCTGGAAATTATATTCTTAAAAGAATGTGCAATTTGAGGATAGAAGGATGCTAAAAGCTTATTAAATTATAGATCCAAGCAGGAAAGAATCTCTCAGTTTTCTCTGTTAGGTAGTATGAGGATGGCTAATAAAAGAAATGCTCATTTCAGACAAAGACAGGCAAGATGGCCCAGACAGTAAGGTGTTTGTGGCCAAACCTGATAATCTGGATTTGATTTCCAGCATCTCCATGGTAGAAGGAGAGAATCTACTCTTACATACTCTGCTCTGACCTCACGTATGTGCAGTATCATGTGTACATGTGCACACACATGCTCACATGTGGGAGAACATGGAACTGGAAGATGAACGTAGGCAAAAATTTTATAAATGTAGTATTCATTTATGAACATCTCAAAGCACTGTTTTAATTTTTAAAACCACCATCATTAGTTATATGGTTTTTAATAGCAAAAGTTGGACGTAATTAGATGTCCGGTGGAGGTGAACAGATAAATCCATTATCCAAGACCGAGCAACAGTTATCCAGCCCAAGAGAAACACTCCACCGGTGACTTTTTACACAGATCTCTCCTGCCTCCTCCACTCTACCAGTGACGTCTCTATCCAGGGCGAACTGATGTGAAAACAGAGGTATAAAACCTGCAAACGGTATGGGTCTCTATGACTTCAGGTACCGTGAGTTTCCACCTAACTTCTAAAAAGTAAATTGCAGGTTCCCTCGGAGAGGCAAGAGAAGTTTTCAAAGATCCCAGTGCCGATTTGAAACCTGTTGTCTTAAACCCACGCACAGATCAGCAGCTCCTAGGATTACATTGCTGTCTTTCTGACCTAACCTACTCTTCTTGGGAGTTCCCGTCCTGCTTGGACTGAAGCTATCCCCGGGGACCCTAGTAGTGTGTGCTTGCCTGCCACATGCATCGGCAACATGACGGCATGCTGCTGATTCGTTCAGCTCTTCATAATTTAGCTTTTTTTATTTTTTTCTATTAGAAAATCAAAACCTCTCTACCTTTATACAGATTATAATTTCTACTTAAAACATAACTGAAGCGATGTTATCATTCTTTCTTATGCCCAACCATTGCATGATATGAAATTTATCAACTACGGGGAAGTGGGAATGTTCTTATTGGAAAGAGTTTCCCTGATGATCTCAGCTATCCTAGTGCCCTTTTCTGTAGAAACAGAGGTTGCAAATCAGCTTACTGGCATCGAGAAATGTCAGAAACTCTAACTACTTACTGCTGTTATTAGGATAAGATGTTTAAAAAGGTTTAGGGCATAAAGGTATTAAGAGTTGAAAATCGTAGGGAACCACTCTGTGGCTAAAAATAAAAATAACATTCAATATTATGAAATGGAAAAAGAACACGTTCACTAAAATGTATAGTCACTATCTCACTGTAGATACATACTTATTGAGTATATATTTTACCATGCCAGGCTTGCATTTTTACTTCTTGTTGAAGAAAAATAGAGAATGTGTGAGTGGCAGAAAAGGATCTATCCAGTCATCAGTGAGATTTCAGGAATATGGCACAGGAAGGGCAGAATTCAATTATTCACTCTTCCTCCAATCCCAGCATGCCTGTTACAGCAAAAGCACTATGCTATGGTTTGGGGATTCGCGGAAAATTTTGTGTAAAGCATAGCAGTGGACAGTCACAAGGTCCATGAGATTTCAGGAACGTGGCCAAGGAAGGGTAGAATTCAATCATTTAAGCCTCCTCCCATTCCAGCATGCCTGTTGTAGCAAAAGCACTATGCTATGGTTTTGGGGACACACAGAGAAATCTTGTGCCCAGCATAGCAGTGGAGAGTCACAAGGTGTCATTTGCCATGAAGTAACCACCGGAATGTGAGCAGGCAATGTGGATTGTTAGTAGGTCTGCAGAGACAAACCAGGGACAGTGACCAGGACAGACTCAAGAGCTGAGGCTTGGAAGAAGCCTGCAAATGTAAACAGGTAGACAATGTTTTTTACGAAGACTTATCCAACACTCACACACTGTCTCTGCATTCCAATATTCTACAGTCATTCTGCCTTGGGTTTTATCCTGAATTCATTGTAAATTATGCTACTCAAATTAGGTTAATCAAAATGAATGCCTGTTACCTCTTTTGATTTTTTTTAGATTTTTTAAAATGTGTTTTAACACTGATTATTTTCTACCATGGTTAATTCAGCTAATATGATATTTAGAAGTAAGTATCATCAATGCCTAGTCATTGGCCTGATGGGTAAGGAATGAAGTGTGTCATAGACACAATTCCTATGCCGTGGTTCGATGAACTGCCTGTGGAAATCACGTAACAACATGCCGTCAATCCAGCTTGTTGGAAACCTGCAGGATGGCTGTCCACAACTCCCTTTTATATAAGAGGGCACAAAGATGTTAGTTGTGTCACAGTAACCCTGAACGGTACTTTTGAAGTGTGTCATTTCAGGACATTCTTGGGGCTTATAAGGAAGGTCTACCAGCACATCATACACAGATGCTCTGCTTCTTGCAATAACAAGGACAGCCTAACCTGAACTTCTGCCCAAAAGTATTATTTCTTACCTTCGGGTCCTGAGAAAGTTTTGAGTTCAATATATATACATATATATCTTAATGTATACCACACAACGCGACTTGTATGTGAATTGCTATAAAGCAGTGAACTGTGCATTCTAGATTAGAAATCTGAAATGTGGACAGGTTATTATTTGCTTATCTATTACTGACTCTAGATAGACATTTGATCTTTGAGTTCACCTCAGACCAAGCCTGCCTATGAGACATAATTGCTCTGTAGATTGCTGCTTCCAACAATCTAATAAAGAATAAAGAGAAAACTGCTTTTACATGCAGGAAATTAATATTTCAAAATTTTCCCTTTACTCAAATTAAAACTAAATTAAAAACCAAACCAAACCAAAACCAAAACAAATTTTGTCCCTGGTGGTAAAGCAAATTGGCATTTGCTTTGTATTTGAAACCAAATACATAAGGATTTAGGTTGGTATTTAATATAATTTGAATTTCATACATAAGATGCTAGTATTTGAGCTTATTTTATAGAACAAAGAATAAGTAATAACTCTTATAGTAGAATATTTTTATATTGTAATAGCTATGGCATTGTGTTTATTTATGTAAATAATTACATGCATTCAGTGTATGAAAATTGATACTTTGTTTCAAAATACCAATTCACTAAACAAAATCTATGTTTTAAAATGACTTTTAAAAATTACTCAAATACAAAATACCTCTTTAATGAGTGAAATTCAAGTGCAAAGACACCTAAAATTATCAGGTAATTTTGGTTACGACCTCCACCACCTATTTTCTCAATCCCATAAATAGTTAGCATCCAACATAGTGGATGAATGAATTGCTCACACATTTCAATAATAACAAAACTGTTTCTCATAACAAGGAAAGCTAAAGTAGTTCTAACCAGCTCCATTTGTCATTTCCTGCTCAGGTGTGTACTGGAGGACACTCTTGCACATGGCAGCTTCTAGCAGAAGCTTCCTCGGGTTTCCTTCGCTAGTAGCAACCCTGTGAACTAAGATTACACACAGACTGTAGGTGTTGATTAGATATTTGTACTCAAAATGACAATTGCTAAGCACTGTTGGTGCAGCTAAAATGTCTTTAAAATAAAACAAAACAAATGGAGAAACCCTCTCTATATAAAGTCAATGAATTACTTTTTTCAGAATTAAAATACTAGCAAAATTTAATTTTAAGTTAAAAATGCTATTGGAAAAATAAAAACATCAAAACTAAATGAAAATCTGGGGACCAGATGCTAAGTTTGAGACAAGCTATAGTTATTAGCTTCATACAATATGATAGTATGTTTTATTTAAGGTAATATGTTAGGTTTAAAATCACCTTTTTAATAACCGTTGCCTACATTACTATGCTGTTCTGTCTTTTATTAGCCTGCATTCTGATATTTGCATAACTTTCTGAAGAACTATGAAGATGAGTAGATTTGCCTCATGGAATTTTGATAAAATATTTTGCCCTTAATAAATCTTTCACTAAGAAAAGTCTCAGGTTTCAACTTTTGTTAAGGAAAAACAACATCAGTTTGTATTTTATTTGCAATGGCAGAAAAGATATCATGTTTATGGATGTAAGTGGGCAATGACATAGGATGGGATCTTAGTTGGGGAGTACAATTTGTCAATTATAATGAAAGAGGCTGGAATGAAAAGAGTAGGTTCCTTCTTCCATTCTCTTCCTTTCTTAAAGTGTTCTAGAAGTTTCCCACACAAATTTAGAAGGTATTGTTGTAGACTGTGGCAGAAAAAAAAATGACTAAACAGGAACTCTTTTAACGATGCCTTGCTTTTTTGCTCCTCTTCTTCATTACGGTCAATGATAGACAGGGGCCAGCAAAATCATGCGCCTTTGCTAATGACTGACATGCATATCCATAATTACCAATTGTTGAAGCTCTTTAACAGATAGGTATTCTTCCTGTTTACTCTAAAGTACATGATTATCTTCCTTTTACAACACATTCTTCCAAATATGTCACCTCTCTCTCTTCCAGCTACACTATTCCTCATCCCTATCCTACCCCACTTACCCTAACCCTCCAAGATGTCTGGCTTTCTCCAGGTCTAAGTTGCAGGTCCCATTATATAATTTGGGGACTAAATACAATTATGTGAATGATCTGCTTCTCTCCATCCTCTGCGGAAAGCCCAATTTCCAGGCCTGTTAGAGAAACATAGACTGCTTTCTCATCTTCAATATATGAAGTCTCCTTCGCCTTGAGTCAGCTCCTCCCCAATCCTTTTGGCCAAGAATAAGAAACAACTACTTGGAAGAAATTTAACAATTCATAAAACAATACAAAGGAACTGGTTGAATGGTTTTCAAATGAAAGAAAGGAAAGTAAGAAATAATGAAGATGGTGCTAGAGGTGAAAGATACTGGGCATTAATATGAAGTAGATGCAAAATGTAACAGTTTGCCTTTTTTTTGCATCGAAGTGGGAAGCTGATGTTTTCTCTTTGATTGTTATTGCATTTTCTACAAAACAAATGTGTTAGTTCCATCGGCAGGTGGGCTAGTGTAGACAGCGGCTTAAGAAATGGAAATAGAAATTGCAGAGACTATATGTTGTGGAGATGATACACTTGAAAAAAATCATGGTGACTGAGAATAATGCACCCGAGGCACAAAGGCACTAGAATCAAAGAAGCAACAAGGTTATATGGCAATCTAGTTTGGAGGTGCTGTGTTCTTCCCATTTAATTTGCTTTGGATGTCTGCTCCTTTTTGCATTGAAAGTCTTTAGACAAAGGTCTCATTTCAATGAGATTGGTGCATCTGGCTGCCTGTGAGTGAAAATTTACAGATACTAACCTCATGGGCATAGAGAAAAAAATCAGTTGCATGCTTTGTACAGTGTTTTAGCACTTGTAGAAAGATGTAGGTAAACAAGGCATTATCATTATAATTATGTGCTATAATTGCCAAGGCAGCCAACCATCATGCAAAAAAAAAAAAAGATTTGGGCTTCTCATAAAAATCGGGTCTAAACCCAGATTTTCTACTAAATGCCTAAGTGCACTGGAGGTAAATTTTGTACCATGCTTATGAATATAATTTTTCAACTCTAAAATAAGACTAAGTGTGGATTAAATAATAGATGTGTGTAAAGTGCCTGACTTACAGGTGTTCAAAATGGGAAGATTTCTTTTTAGTTTTCTCATTAGTTATGCTGGAGAGGAAAGATCAGTGAATAATTCAGATCTTTTTTTCTATATCAAAATGGTATTTTTTTTAGATGATTTGATGGATAGCAGACTGCAGTACAGAAAGAACTGGAACATTCTGAGGTTGTATTGGCAAGGCAGCTGTCTGGCGACATAATTTTTCCTACTTTTGTCTGTTTGACATTTTCCTGTTCTTAGGGGAGGAAACACTTCCAAAGGGATACCATTGTTCCCAGGAATGCAGTTTCTAGTGGGATTTTTTAGTAACTCAAAGTTCAGGCATGTCTACAAAACTTTTTACCAATAGGAGAATGCGGTAATGCATAGAAATCTTTCAAAGTAAGATTTACAGTCCTCATCTCCTGAAGTGATATGAAACACATTGCTCATTATATTCTCCACAATCCAGCTAATCTTCACAAGCATCAGAAAATGAAGACATAAGACACAATTAGTTATGTTTCAATCCTGATTAAGCACTCATGCCCCCTTAAAGGCTTTTAATATCTCTGGGTGGAGAATGCACCTCTCAAGTGCCTTCTAGAATAATGGCATCTAAACACATAAAGTGGGGAGTCAAGAGCGGTGTGTTTTATTTATAACTTTGCTACATATGGGGAGGCTATGGACACAAAGAAGAGTTTGAATGTTCTTTTATTCTGTTACCTTGAGTTAAGTTCTTACTTACTATAAGGTAAGTTCTGAGATATAAAATATAAATGAATAATAGTTTCATAAATGCTATGGGATAATGCTCTGGTACACAGTAAAATTTGTCATTCATATTGGTTTAATAAAATGTTGATTGGCCAGTAGCCAGGCAGAAAGTATAGGTGGGACAACCAGACTAAGAGAATTCTGAGAAGAAAGGGAGAGAGTCAGTCACCAGCTAGATGCAGAGAAAGCAAGACGAGAATGCTGCACTGAGGAAAGGTACCAAGCCACGTGGCTCCACATAGACAAGAATCATGCATTAATTTAGGTTGTCAGAGACAATTAATAATAAGCCTAAGTTGATAGGCCAAACAGTTGATCATTAATATAAGCTTCTGTGTGTTTCTTTGGGACCCAACAGCTGCAGGACCAGGCATGGCAGAAACTTCCATCTACATGTTTGTATGTCATAGAAATAGGTAATGATGAGAGCAATAGCATCAGCATAATGCTTCCATACACTCATTGGGTGTTCCGTAGACTTCATTGTTCTCCCTTCCCTTTTCTAATTTCTCTACCACAATAAGGTAGTAAGAATTCGAATGAAGTCATTTTAGGTGTAGGTTTCTCATTTTTGATATTGTTATGATTTCATCTAGTTTGCCCTTTATTTGAACCTCTTTACTTAAGTTCTTATATATACTAACTCTAGTAACTATGTATTCCAAAAGTCTGCTTTCTTATTTAGCATTTTTTTAAATCTTGATGATTTTTTCCACATGCTGCTTTATTTTCTACCCACAAAGGGCTATGGTTCTTTGTCAAACAGAATTTAGACAACAGCCAATTCAATACTCAGGGCCTGGCTTGGAATGAATTGACAATTTAGTCAAATGCTACTCCAGTCTTTTTATTCCCATCCTTTAGATATGACCTCCAGGACCTTGGCACTATTATTATTAGCTATTATATTTTTATTATCAATTTATATTATAATTTGGGATTATAACACAATTACAACATTCTCCTTTCTGCTTATTCCCTCTAGATAGACTCTCTCATATACCTCTCTTTGTTCTCTTTAAAATCCATGGCCTCTCTTTTTATTAATTATTGTTACATACATCTACAGTACAACTCCTACACCAAAAGCTCAGGGATCATTACAGTATATGATGTGGGAAGATTGTAAGAGCCAGGAGATCAGAGAGTTTTCAGTGAGATTGTGTCTCCTAAGAATGCCAAAAGATACATCTATAAAATCTGATTAACATGATTGCCTAAACATCAGGTGAGCAAGGATAACAATATTAAATATGCTAATATGGAGTTGGAAAATATGAGCCCCCAACCCCTACACAAATAACTACAGGCAATTGAAAAATGCTTAAAGTTAGAGAAATAGTCCTTCTTAAACTTTATTTTATTTTATTTCATTTTGGGGAATTATAATAAATTTCTCTCTTCTCTTTCCTCCTGCCAACCCTCCAATAAATACCTTTTTTCTCTATTCAAAATTAATGACCTCTTTTTACATTAATTTTTGTTGCATACATGTATGTTTCAAAATATTACTTGCTCAATCTGTATAATGTTACTTGCTTTCAAGACTGACCACTTAGTCTTGGATAACCAATCAGTGTGCTCTTCCTTGGGGAAGAACATTTCTCTGTTTTCAATATTCCTTAATAGATTTCAGAACTATGATAAATTCAACAAGAGGGAAACTGTGTCTGATAGTGGAAACCAACCTAAATACTCCATACTAGTGAAATTATGGATAATGGAGCAGGACCTATAACCACTACTTTATTAAACCAACATTATCTCTCCCAAAAATCCATACATTTGTCCTGGCACCTACAGATAAGTGTTGTTGTCTTCATCCTAGATAGAAGAAATTTCCTGTACTTTTGATTGAAGCATTTGACAATTTTTTTCCACTGGTCCTTGAAAGACTACAGGAGATCATGATGTGCATTTGTGTTTGAATTTAACTCTTTAGCCTACTGCTGGATTTGAACAAAGCTTAAAAATTTAGCATCTTAATGAACAATGTTTGTGGCAAATGGTCTCAAGAGGTATTTTGCTTCCTAATTACTGCAAAACTACGAAAGAGATTCTCTCTGCCCTATTAATGCTTGGCACAAAATAAACGACTTTCTGGAGACAATTGGCTGTGTGTTAGCAAATCCTTTAGATTCCTGCTCATCACTGGGTCCTTAAAAGCTATATTGCTTGGTTTGAGTTCACCTAAGCCAATCTCCATCACTGACCTCAGGCCTTGAATTCACAAATATCCGTGGAAAACAGAAATGCCACCCACTCTCAGCAAATCTTACTCTCGCTCAGCAGCTCTTGCCTCTTGAAGCTTGTTTTCACTGGTTCTTTCATATTTTTATAATATATGCTCTTTATTCATTATTCCTTTGTTGTTGATCTGGTCAGTATATCACACTTGGAGAAGGAAATCTCAAAGATAAAGTGCATATCTAGAATCCTGGCTGGTAGTTCTTTCTAGAATTCTCTCTAAAGCCTGCCATGTTTTGTCTGCAGAAAAGGAAGGGTGGTTTGAAGAGTAGATCTCTAGCTGAGCTGCTCAGAAGGTAGTCTCAATTGAATTTAGAAATGATTTCTGAGGACTACTTTATTAGAAAGAGTATCTTGCATAGATATAACGGGAGTTCACAAGAATAGATGCTTGGGGCATTGGGCTAGGATGTTCAGCAAATTCAATATGCATTTAAATCAATGAATATTCATGAATCCATGGTTGTAAAGATTTGAATGAGAATGGTCCCCACAGGCTCATGCATTAGAGTGTGTAGCTCCCAGTTAGTGGACTGCTTAGGAAGGATTAGGTGGTGTGGTTTTGTTGAAAGAAGAATGTCACTGCAGATGGGTTTTGAGATTTCAAAAGCTCAACTTAGGCCTAGCCTTGCTCTCAATCTGTTCCCTGTCTGTGGGTCAGGATATAAGCTCTCAGTTGCTGCTCTAATGCCATGCTGGCCTACCTGGAGCCATATTTCCTGCTATGATGATCTTGGACTAACCCTCTGAGACTGAAAACCAGCCTCCAATTAAATGTGCCTTAGTCCTGGTTTCTAGTCACAGTGTGCAAACAGTAATTAAGATGACAATGATTAGTTTGAGATCAATAACACAACATCACTAAATGTCCCAGCTCTGTGTTTTTACTACCTCTAGCTAAGCCCTGAGTTTTGAATCAGAGTGAGCGTAGAAATTGAGTAGTTCTACATAGAGGGTTCTAGAAGAGGGTGGATGTGAAAACTACCTTCATCTCTCCTAGTTGATAAATGCATAGCTTATAATTTTACCTAAAAAAGAAAACGTAGGAACAATCATTGTTTCTGCCTGAAAAACAATTTGGCATGTAAATATAAGTGTTTGATAATTACGTACACTTACATATGAATTCATAGATGCTCCTCACCAAATTCTAAACCACTTATGTGGTTTTGCATTCATTATTATCCCGATTGTAACATTATTAAAAGTTCAAGTGAAATAATCACAGGAATTTGATTCACCAGCCTCAAAAGACTTGGGAATGACCTACGCTTTTCTTCATTTGTTAACTTGAACAAATCCTTTAATTATACTCTTTTATATTCCCATCAGAGGACTGCATATGATTTATTCCCATTTTACAATAAAATAATAGACATTTCTACAATGAAATATCAGTATATGAGGAAAATACTGCTGAATAGATTTCTCTTTCAAGCTCTGCTGATTTTTCTCTACCAGCCATTGAAAGGTTCATTTTCAGTTCTGAGTGCATGGAAGCTATTGGTGGAATAGGTCATGTACATCAAACGTGGTCATTGTTCTTTACTATGGGAAAAAAATGTGAGATCTGTTGCATTAACAAGTGTTCTAATAGTCCACTGGATGGCAATGTTAAATATAATACTTGCACCACTCAATTGCTGTTTTAAAATAATTAATAAAAATAAACTTTGTACTCGGTGTTCTCTTTTCCTTTTAAAAAGACAAATCCTAGTGGCTTTCTTTCCTGAGACTTTGAATGCTATATTATGTACAGTTTTGTTCCTTAATTTTCTAACCCCAATATAAAGAATACTGAGATCAGTGAAAGATTACACAAGATAGTTTATTCCACCAATGCAACTGAAAAATTAAGACCATAAGGCCTTTGCTCCCCTTGTAGCAATATGAGGTCTCCTAAGCAAGTGTCTATGCATTTATTTGCAAATGAACCATTGCAGATAGACCCAGTCCTTATATTTGCTCCAGCACACTAAAAACTCATCAAAGTATCAGGAAAATGAGTGGATGCATACTATTTTTACATCAGAGGTTATCACATTTTGGTCCACGCCTACTTGCATCTGCTTATCATCTGCAGTATCATCACTGGGCAAAGTCACAGCCTAGTGAGCATGAGGTAAACTTTGACTTTATTGTGAGACTCTCTCAAAACCCAAAAGTAAGTTTTAAGGAAGTAAAAATACATAAATAAGAATACCATTGCTGTGTTTCCTAGAAGCCAACATACAATGGAAAAATAATAATTTTAATGTTAAATAAAATAAAATTTCACCTCAGCTTTATACCTAAGAAGCAACTGAGGAAATAGTTTTGAATCCTACATATGGCTAAGTTTCTTCAAGTCAGGAGTCAGTGTCACAATATGAGTTACATCGAGAGTCACAATTCACGTTTCCATTGTTCTTATTAAAAGTCAGTCCATCAAAGGAAATTAAAAGTGTTCATTCTTTCTCTCTTTTCCATTAGGGGTAATGATCTCTATTTAATGATGTTAAGTGTCTCAAAAAATCTTACTTCTTTTTAAAATAGACATTTCTTTTCATGTAGGAGAATGTAAGTTTTAACTATATTTTTTCCACCAAAAGTCTGAAAGGTAGACATGTTGATAAGTGAAGAGGCCCGAGAGCAATTTACATATTGTGCTGTCCCTTTCCCTGTCTAGCCAAAGCAAGGGAGAGAGCGAGAAACCTATGCCATCTCTTACGCAACAAGTTGTTAAACCCGTGAGCTAAAGACACAGAATCAAATAGGAAATACCCGCACTAGCAGGGAAGGCAAGAGATAGCTGCCATTATGGAAATTTTCAGACTTTTCCGAAAAAGGAGATGAGAAATAAGCGCAGGATGGAGCATTAAACATAAAGTCAGATCAGGGACGATGACATAATTTCCAGTGTGGTTGTGCCTTTAAAAGCATCGAAGGTCACTTGTGTTGTACAGACACTATTTTTAGGCACAAGAATAAATATGCATTAATGATCATATCCTTCATCACCCATGGATTGTTTCAGCTTCTTTCTGACCATCTTTTTCATAATAATAATAATAATAATAATAATAATAATAATAAACGCCATTCATATCCAAATGTGTTCACACAGTTAACAAGAGTAACGGAACAGTGGAAAATGAAATACAATTAAGGAAAATTAAGCAGTACTCAAAATATCGAACTGTCCCCAAAAAAGAGAAACTAGAAAAAATTGGCTCTTTCCTGTTTTTGCAACATTTCAACTTACATATTTGGAGCTAAATATATGAGGGCAAGGGACATTGACTGGGATATCATGAAAGGGAGCAAAGAGGGAAGGTAGTTAAATTAGAACGGTCTTATGGATAAAACTACTGCACGCCTAAATTCTGTACTAATGCAAACAACAACAAGAAAAAAGAAACTATACATTAAACAGAAAAGGCCCACACACTAATGCACATTCGGGTCTCAGTAAGTCATACCGATAGATAATTAGACATGATTTTGAAAATTAATGGGCCAGAATCACATCCTTTGGAATTAGGTCACACAAAAATCTGACTTCATGCTTGTTCATTCTCACTGTAGCCGTTTGCTCCCCTTGGGTCCCAGAAGGCAACAAAAGGATTCAACCTAACTGAAATTTCACCTCCAGTAATCCATTATACCTTAACTTACACATTAAGAGTTTAAAACCACCATCTGGTGGACATAACTTGACCCCTTTTGATTTATAGGCAACCTGTTTTCACAGGTAAGCAAATTTATTTCTCCTTCTACCACCTGGCCGAGGTGGGAACAGCTGAGGCAAGCCTGCTCTCTAGTGAGCTATTACTGCACTACCAACATGCCTTTAGGAGGGAGGAATCCAGAGATTTAATGCCTATGAAATTAAAGCTTAAGGTATGCCTAGAAAAGAGAGGCCTAGTTAAATGATTCCTTATCCCTAATAGGTTGGGTAACCTGAAGCAATAGGTAGCTGAGGAGTGTTGCTTGAGTTGTAAGTTAGTGGTGTTGCGGTTATTAGATGTGTGTGGTTGAGTGGGGTACAAGAAAATTTTCAAATGTTCACCAGGTAACTATAGGGGCTGGCCATGTAGCTCAGTAGTCCAGTGCTTGCCAAGCATATGCAGGGTCCTTAGGTACAATCTCCTGTATTAAAACACACACACAGACACAGACACACACACACACACACACAAAAAATACGAAACCATAAATATACTATGGGTCATGGTTTCTTTTGAAATCTTTCCTTAAAACCATTAGCTTTGGTATGATTTGATACTTATGGGAAGGTGTCTTTTGCACTTTCCTGGAATCAGCTCACCATATTTTCCTACCATTGAAAGTTCCGCAAATAATCCCACTCACCTTTCCCCACCACATCAAAAATATAAATGCACCAAGTTGACAAGGGCATGCCTTGGACAGTAGGAGATAGTTAAGGTACAGTTAAGAGGTCTGCGTTTGTTCCTACTTTCAAGTGTGTACATAGTTTCAATACAAATAGTGAAGGCTAGGTCTTGCTATCTAGGTGAAGAGCAGTGATGCCACTCATGCAAAACAACTTTTCTTTAAGGAAGATGCATAGTTAAAATAGATCCCCACTCTGTAGTCTCCAAGACAGTCTCATACTTCCCTGTTTGTAGAGATGACTAAAAGACTGAGAACATGGTCTAGCATATTCTGTCCTCTGCCACTCTTCAGTGATGCAGTACTTAATGTTCTTGTCTCTTGCCTCTCCAAAACTCAGTCCCTCCATTCTGTTGAGACTCTCTCCCTACCAATAGTCTCTCAATTGCAATAGAATAAATAAAACAGCGTCAAGAGTCCAGTGCAGTTCCAATTTCAGAGAAGCTTGTCAAATAGTTACCCTTCGGAATTTCTAGAGAGAAAATGTGTGGATGCTGATCTTGTAAGGTCAGGAGCAACATTTCATACACTGTATGTTACTTCGTGACATGGGAAGCTATTCAGTGTGTAGTCACTAATGCCTTGTTTCCTAACGCCATTTGACAAAGAGTATAAGAAATGAGAGACGGCATGTGTGAGTGGTATTTGAATTTCCAAAGAAACAGTGGGAACAACACAAAAGAGAAGGGGAGACATTTTACAGAGAAGTGGGAGTTTAGACCGATTTTATGAACGATTGAATGCAAGAATGAAAAAAAAAGTGAGGTCAAGGAGGTCTATAAGATCATACCCTCGGTGTTTAAGCCCGAGACTCCTGGAGGAGGATCAAGGTTAGTCAGATTGACTTATTTTTTATTGTATCTATACGTGAGGTTTTAAAAGCAAAATATGTTATTGCTGTTTATAAAAGCAGAACACACCAAACTAAAATAGGATATGTGATTTGAGCAAGCAAATAGGACTAGCCTGAGCCCAGGAAGAGCATCAGGGAAAGCAGGATGGGCTGTAGAAGCACTCACAGCCCAGGTAGCCTTGCTTCATCTTTACTGGGGAGTATTCTTCCTATCAGTGCAAGGAAGGAGACAAGAGCACCTTACCAAAGGCCAACTTTCCTTCTCAGGAAGGTAGAAGTTACTCTGGAAATTTAAGTATTGAATGACTGGGCGGTTGGAGCTCAGAAATAATTTAGATAGAATATTAGCTTTAAATAAGAAGAACTTTTGTCATTGTGTCAAGTCACAACTTTAAAACTGTTGTGAGGATTGGCTCAATGGAAATGAGAATAATGTGTTACAAATTGGAAAAAGTTCTGGAGAGCAGATTTTTTTGAGACTTATACTTATTTCTAAAATTGTATTTACCAACTACTGTTAAAGAAGATTTTGACACTTTAAAAAAATCAAAGTTTCTGCATAATTACACTTTTTTTTTAATTCTAGAAAACCGCCTAATTAGTAAGTAGATCAAAATACCCCAAAAGAGTACCAGAAGTTCAGGTTTTCTCTTTTTTGAATTGTTATTTTATGATTCCTATTACTTTTAAAGATTGCAAAAACATAAATTATGGGTTTAATCATTTCTTTGGCAAGGGCTACAGGCGAGAGGCAATTTTAGCAGGTATATTAATCATCTGAAGACTCTAGTTTATGGACCTTCTAGCATATTCCCACTATGAAGATTAAATATACGTGTCACCAGGAGGAAAGGAGACTTGGCCTCATTGAGAGATTGTCAGTCATGGAAGAATTGAGAGGATGAAGGTAGATTGTTTTAACTTTTAAAAATAAAATTTAAAAAGACATAGGAGACAACTCCACAAAAGATCTAGAAATGTTCATTTAGAATCATGGTTCTCTTGGTTATTGAAAACCGAGCAAGGCAGAGAGAAAGAGAAGGGAAAGGTGAATTCACTGTTGCACATTGTACATATATGAAACATTGGTCAAGACAGGTGTGCCGTGGTAGACGATGCTTTCACTGGAGAATTCAAAGCCTTTAGGGACTTCTCTCCTGCGTTCATAAGAAACCAATGAATCCTCAGACAGGTTCAAAGGTTTGTTTTAGGCCCTACTAGGACTGAAATGCAGGTATCTGAATCCCAAACTTTTGGCTTCACTGTATAGAAAAATGTTAGCATGCCAATCATTTGAATATAGCAACAACTAGAGTTTTATAGAAAACATTAATGACCAAATATACCAGAATACTATCAAAAGAAAGTACAATCTTATTTTCACAATATTATAATGTTAATGCGAGAAAGAAAATGGAAGTGGAGAAAGATGAGGAGGTAGCAAATTTCTTTGTTAACCATCTACTAAGATCAAATTATTTATTATTATTAATTATTTTATTATTAGGCTAAGGATGACGGAGGTACCATGACACAGCAATATGCCTGTATTCAACTTTGAGTCAAAGACAAAATTATTTCAGACACAAGTACACCATGTTAATAAAATTTTTCCACCATTATCATTTAAACAATTTCTACACATGAAATGGAGTTATTATACAACATTTTTATTTAATCTTTTCTAATATAAGGCTTTTAGCTTTAGACATAAGAGTCATGTGCAAGATTCAATGTCAATTTGTAAGCCCCACCTGCCAAAGGACAGGTAACTTCCTGAAATGCTGAGAGTTGTTCCAGCAGAACAACAAAGCCACATGGGAAATACAGTAACCTATGGTTTTGTTCTTAAAGGCCCCTATAACACCCGACTCGTCTGAAGACTGAGACTGGAAGCTGGATGAAAGTGACTTTACATCTCAGTTCTCGCTCTGCCTGGTTCTCAGCACTCAATGAGAAGTCATGGAGCCAAGGCAGCAGGGTGTAAGGCCCACATTACAGATACCCTAATAAGAGTTAGTAACAGCATCGTGGGTAGTCATGCATCTAGGACAGATATCAGTCTGTTGACTGCCAACAAAAAACTCACATTTGCCATTAGAAGAAAATTAAGACTTTGGGCTGCAAATTAGTCTTCAATATTTCCTGTCTATCTTCAGGTACATTTCTTCCCTATAAATGTTTTTAATCCCTATAAATTCTTTGGAGCATAAACATGCATGTCTAAGAAAATAATTAATATATGATAATGAAGAATACACAGAAAGAATTGTATATAGTCTGTCAGTCTCTCTCTCTCTCCCTCTGTGTGTGTGTGTGTGTGTGTGTGTGTGCATGCTCACACAGAGACACAAGCCTTTCTTTAGTTTCTCTTTAAGTGCTGCATCATTTAATCTACTTTCTTTTTCTGGGTGTTTTATAAGCCCTCGGCAGAAAGTGACTCTAATCAGAACTCTGTGCTACCTGCCTCCTTACTTACTAGAACAATAAATTTCCAAATTTTGTTCCAAAGACTCATTTAAATTTTTGATTTTCTTTTTTTAAATCACACATGAGCAGAACATACCAATGGTAATGCATAAGTAGTAACATTTCATTTTAAAGGAAAACCTTCCATTTAATTATTTTGGCCTACATTTCCTACCATTTTCTACTCTATTTCTCCTTCCTTTCTCTCCTCCATTTCAAGGATCAGCACACCCAGACTCCATTTTAATTGCTTGGTTTCTTTTTTTTTTTAACCTCTGAGAAAATGCTGCCTCAGTTGGAACCCAAAGTACAGAAGAGGTGTGAGCAAAACCAAGGCTCAAAACTGCAGCTGTCACTCAGCCATCAAGAAGCAGAAATGACAATTAAACTCTTGAGTAAGTAAAAAAGCGATTTCATGCTGCATGCATTATTTTCCTTTGAGCTCTTTTCTCAGACGCTAATAAAGTCCCATCTGTATTTGGAAAGCTATGTGATGACTGAGATTAATGGTGTGGTCTTTCTGCATTTTCCTCACACTCTGGAAAAGACTTATTCAGGTACCAAAGGATCACTCTACCCATAGCCTGAATTACAGAATCCTGATGAGGAAATGTACAAAGGTCACATGTAAACAGCTAGAATTCAATTAAACCAGCTCGGACAGTGACAAACCTTGTCGTGCCCTGAACTGCAGTTTTATTCACCTGAAGCTCCATTTTGTTGGTGACTGTTGTGTAGTAGATGTCTCCAGCAGACCTTTCATAACCCATAGTCAAAATGCTAGACCAAGATGAAATAAATTAAAAAAAATTAGCTTTCTCTTAACCAGGTTTTAGAATATATTTAATCAACTTCTTGTGTCTGATATACTTGATGCTATGGAAAGATGTCTCAAATCCTGCCGCAATTAATATCATTCAAAATCACATGCATTCATTTTCAGCTTTCTGCAGACAGGCAGGAAATGCCAAGGAGCTTTCTGTCTCCAATTGTGCTTTCAGCAGTCTCCACACTGAGAACTACATTCGCTGAAGTACAAATAAGATTAATTATCCTTAAATAATTAAAAAATATGTATTACACCTGATTGCATTGACAGATAAATCTAAATTATTTAATGCATCCTGCATGTTCATTTGAAAATGCTTCTTTAATTTCTAAAATTAGAGGAACCATTTTCCAGAAATTTATAAAGAGAGAGAAATGATTTTGAACCACGTCACCCTAAATTGCCAGTTACTAACACATGGAGCTTCCTGGGTTTTACTTTGCTTCATGGCTGAGCTAATTAGAGTATGTTTAAGTTTGTATCTGACATACACATGCGTGTTTAGTTCTGAGACTTTCTCCTTTATAACAAGCACAATCTTCATTAGTATCAACCAGTTACTGATGGAGCATATCCAAACCCACTGTGATGGACCTAACAGTTCTCTTCCTAATGGACATGAGTCTGAATTATCAAATAACTCTCCTTCACAATTTGCTTATTGCATCCTCGCAATTATGAAAAATGCCAAATAACTGTTTCTTACTTTCTGTGTTATCAGAACATGTTTTTTTGTGCAAAGACTGCTTTATTTTCAAATAAAAGGAAATAGACATCCGTGTGTGCTTCCTGTGAAAGGTGCTATCTTTCAGAGACCTGCACCTTGTTGCACGGATTCCACACAGTCTGCTGAAGCAAATGCCAGACCAGCTTTCAACAAAAATCTTTCCACTAAATATCATTGCTGATATTCACTCTCAGATTGAGACATCCGGCACCGTTAGTCAGGTAGCATCGAATTATCTGTTTTTCTTCCTCCTTCCAAAGTCTCTGCCACCCGCTCACTCCTCATTTCCCTCATTGGAAACATTTAAAGGTAGCTCTCTGTTTTGTCAGAAGTAAGGCAGGCAAGAAGGCCCAGAGGTTCTGCAAGCAGTTTCCTAATCTGCCCCCTACAGTTCTCCCCAGGAGAAGAGCCTTAATTCTCTCCCCTACAGTTGTGACCACTATAAGAACGTCCCTTGGTTCCTCCGGAGTGACAAATAGCTCTCTGAGATCCGTGATTTGGGGAGGAGGATAAACCAGGAGAAGCATATTCTATGTACCCAACTGCTATTACTAAAGTAACCTAGGTACCTATAGGTGCTGCTTTTCTCTACCAACGATTCTTCCTGATGAAATCTAAAGAATGGCCAGTCTCCCCACAAGCTCTGACTTGGGCTATAACCTTTCTGAACCATAGAATGTATAACTGAAATAAATATACAGCTTAAGCCAGACTCCATGAGGCATCAGGCTTCTTC
>LOEQ01001307.1:142909-212181 GCA_001685075.1 Bramus lutescens
TGCGGGAGCTGGGCGGGACGAAAAGCAGGGCCCGCTCCCCTCATTACTACAAAAAACATTTGAGAATAGTTAATAGAAAATAAATTTGCCTATAGACGAACGCTTGTGGGTGCCATTCAATATGTTGCCTACCAGACCAGGGGAAAAAATAATTACAATGTCTGTTTTTCATTTTCCTGAAGAAAAGATTCAAGTCAAACTTTATATTTAAATATAGGCATTTACTCTCTTCAAATTAGTGTTCTATGACAAGGAAATCTGGGGCTTTTGTGAATCATCAAACATCTTTTCACATGACACCATGGGATAAGTTAATTTGTACTTCTCTTTGCCATTTTGAAATAAGAGATGGTGAATACTTCATTTAATAAGCAGTTATGGTGCCTGTGGTTTTGCAAGACTTCAATTTTGTCCTTGAGGCTAACTTTATAATAGGGAGCATTGCATCTCTAAGTCTAGGCATCTATGATATATTAAGATGCTCAATACCTTGTGATTTTTCTCCATTTTATTTTGTCTTTAAAAATAAGCAGCTTCCCATACACTCTGCATGTTCTATAGAACTCAGGACTGTCATCTGATGCACCACTGAAATGAAAGAGAAGTAGCATCTAAGACCTACTGCATGAGAGTCATTTATGCCAAACACATCACAAACATAATTTATGTTTTAAAAATAAGTTTTCATTCAGTTCTCCTGTTCAGACAATCTATGGCCCTGTAGTCCAAGCTGGCCCTACTGGATATCCCAGAGTGGCCTCTAACTTACAACAATTCTCTTTCACCAAACCCCTGAGCACTGCTTGGGTTGGTACGCTTGGCTTAAAAAATAGTTTAACAAAATTTCAAACTTCTACAAAACTTCAGACAGGCTGCAAGAGCATGCTACACTCTCAGGCAAGCACCGCTGTCTTTTGTGCTTTCTACAGCAAAAATCTCACTCTTATGATATACCCATGTAGGCACTGTGATCAGAAGAGAATCTCTGTCTCTCCTAGGTCTATGTCTTCCTCTGGTTTACTTGTTGAATTGCTCATCAGTTCATAAAATAGCAATCATTATAATTGGAAGCATTGTGGTAGGAAGTGGGGTTGGGAATTTAGAGGTATATTGGAGTCAATCCTTGCGGATAAGAAAGCAAGTATAGTAGCAGGGCCACACTGCATACCGCTAGGGAATTTCTTTGAAACACTCGTCACCTAGTCTGTCCCTGTTCTCTCTATAATTGAGTGATGAGCTTTGTTTTATGAAAGCAAGATCTTAATGTCAACAACCCTAGATTTTGAACAATCTTAAATGCATCTATGGATCACTGGAGAATATTTTGATTATATATTCTACTAATCTCCAATGAAAGAAACCAACTTAAAAATGGAATTCAAAACTACATTGGTGAAAGAAACTGAGAAATAACTCAGAAGTGACTAAAATATACATGAGTTCATTTCAGCTTTTCTAAGTGGAATTCAAATTCATTCAACAACTATATGTTTCCACAGTGTTTTGAGATATACCTGTGGTTGTAGAAAATCACATTAAAATAGCCATCTTGTTACTTGCAAAACAGAGGAAAGTATAGAAAAACTCAGAAGAAAAACACCCCATTCTGTATTTTTCACTCCACCATTTGTTTTCAAATTTTTATTTGTCTTTAGTTCATCAAGCATAACAGCTTTTTTTCATTGAATAAAATATATCTTCCTTGTTGAATTTACTATCTTCTTCATTGGAAGAAAAAGTGAAACACATTTTTAGTTCAAATTAGTAAATATTATCAGTTTCTATCAAGTGCATTAGCCTTTGTGACCTTTTACATTTTAGTTTGGCAAGATGTTTCTTGGAGTCACTTTATTTAATATATAGTTAATCCAGTGGAGTTTCATGTCAGGTGTGCTGGATTTTAGACACAGCTCTCCTTTTCTACAATTCCGTAGATGTGGAAAAACTTCATCTGTCCCTTGAGAACCATGTGTAAAGGTTAAATAAATGATTCACATTAGCTATTATCACAGGTAATTCTAGTTCTACTTCTTTTCTCCGGCCACCTCCTTTTTCTTGTCTTCTCCTTATAATTTGCATTTGAAAGCTCCAATAAAGATTTTTAGGTCATGAAGCATCATTTCTTAGTAAGGGAGTATGTTTCATTGGTTTTGGAAAATAATTCATAATCAAAACAAACTGCAGGACTTATTAGCTTCAAAAGATATTTAAAAGGGTAACACTAACAAGGATGAGAAGGACATCACTCATCTAAGATCTGTCCATCCTGTTCAATTACTGATTTCTTAACTGTGAAAGTATAGAACCAATGCTATCACTTTAACGTGTCTGTTTCAAATATGCTGTGATTTCCAGTGGTTTTATCCACTCCGAAACAAAAATAATAATTGGGTAATAATGCCAGCATGTGTTTGGACAGAGGTAGATGTCCCAGACTGGGTCTGCACAAAAGCCTTCTGAGATGTCTGAATTTTCTTGTTTTCTCTTTCGAGAGGTTTCCAGAAGGTTCTCAGGTGCTCTGCAGGCACTTCCTAAATCTCTTTGACCAACGAGCATTATGATGGTCGGCGCACATTACAGGAAGACAGGATCTACTTCGTGAAAAAGGTAATAAGGTTGACTAGGTAAAATCCCCTTGAGCAAGAACCTTCCAGAAATGTTGCCAGTCTTTATCACAGATAAAAGCAAAAAACAGCACCCACAAACTAAGAGCTCTGGCCAGTTTTAGCCTGGAGATGTTTCATGTTGCCATTACTGTGTTTTACGTTATATTTTAAATTAAATTTATTCACTTATTTTACATCTAGACCTTAGTTTCCCCTTTGTCCTCTCTTCCTATTCGCCTTCCACCTCCACATTTTCCACCCTGAATCTACCCCTCCTTTATTTCTGTTCAGAAAGGAACAGGTCTCCCATGGGTGTAATGCAGGTTTTAGGGTATTTTTAATTAGCTGCTCACACGTAAAAATTAAGAAATTTATAGAATCTTGAGAGATGACAACATGGGTCGAACGTTTCTGAGCTGGGGGAATCAAGCAGAGTCCATTATGCATATATTATAAATTACACATATATTATTAAGCAGGTGCAGGCTGGGTTGACTTTCTGTTTCTGCTTCTTTGGAGCTCTTTCTTTTCCATATGAAATTTCTCATCTTCTCACTGTCTTGTTCATTTGGCATCAAAATGGGGGTATTGGTTTTGTCTCCTCACTCAGGTTGTGGCAGTAATTGAATGGATCAGGATCTGTCAGCTCCACAAAAGCATCTTTTCATAATAAACACCATTTTAAGTAGCTTTAGTTGGACCTGGATCTACTGATTAACCCTTACATATATCCCCATTTTATCAAGCATTTAACAACCTTCCTGTTTCTGGTTGAAGTTTACATTTTTAACACTTTGAACCATTATCCTTTCTTACAACAAATTGGATCTTAGACTTGATACCCGGACTCCAATTCTAATAGAAATAATTAATTCAAATGTATAGAAATATGAGAAAAGCCACATAGTAGAAACTGTTAAAATATTTAAAGTACCATTTGGAGAACCAGAGATTTAATCTAACACTGTATCTAATAAAACCAATCACATTTAGAATGTTCTAACTTATCTTTTAAATTTAAAATTGTATTTCTATCCTTCTTCTTTTGTTTTTATACTTAGTTGTGAAAATCTGGGACCAGACTGCAGATATGTGTCATATTTTAAAAATTAGACTTGAACATAGTGAAAAGGATGCAAATGATTTTCTGATTAGAGTTCAAGTGCTCAAATTAAGAAACCATTACAAGTGATTATGATAAGTAACTATAACACATCTATTTTCTAATATTTTGCATTTCCGTAGCCCTTCTTAGTAGAATCAGTGGGTGAAACAGACAACTGGAAATAGGGTTAGAGGCCCTGTGTTCAGGGTAACTCTCTCTTTCTAAGCAGTCATTAGTTCCCTAGCTCCCCCCCAACTCATTTATAAGCCAGATGTCCCACAGAAGCGGTTTTAGCATCAGTTGGGTAGCCTAAGAACGAATAGTGAAAGTATCTTAAGGAGCTAGCTGCATTGACCTATGGTTTTGATGACATTGTATATAGACACTTCCAATAAAAATAAAGCAATTAGATTAATTCTAAAAGAGTTTTGTTACACCTGACCTTTGCCAAATGACCAAGCAGTGGAAGGAGCTTTATTTAAATTTTTCACATCTTTTTAATCTCTTAATTCATGGATATTCTCTTAAATACAGAAATAAAGTTTAGGATGCTACATCTTATAAAAATTGTGCTCAGTAAAATAGAAAGAAATCTCATAAGCCTTCTTTCCCAACAGACTGTACCTATGTTGTTTTGGTATCTACTAACACACAGAGCTAATAGAAGTTGATGCTGGACTTCAATCTCTTCCCCAAACTAGTATTAAAGTAAAAACCTGTGCTTTCTAGTGGTTAGATGCCAGCGGAAAAAAAAAATCATCCCATTCATTATTCTGGACATATCAGAAATGTCTCCTGGAACGTCCATAAAAAATCTACTGCAAAGAATAAAGCTGTAATATACTGTCAGCAACAATTTGCCTTGGCAGGGGATGGACAATATGATCTAGCAGTCCCTTTTATTTCTAATTTCTATGATTCCATTTTTTCCCCTGAGCCTTATATAGTTCTCTTAACCCAATTCTGTTACATACTGAGCCAGATTTTCCCAGTGTTCCAGCTGTTCTCCAGGGTTAGCTGGCACTTTGGAAAAATACAGAAGCCCTTTGTTCTGTAGGCTAACTCGTTTTATGATCCATGTGTTCTGAACGAAACTTCTGTATCTACATGCAAAGTATGATTGTCTTATGAGTTGAGGTTGACAGTTCTTTTATTCTTTTGCTTCCTTCTTTGCGTCAAGTTCAACAAAAAAAATTAAATCTATGACTCAATTGCCAGCAGTGTTTTCACGGCTTAGTAGTCATGAATGTCAGGGATACTTTGATCCTGATGTTTTCTGCAGTGGATCCTATCCATTCAGATTTTGCTCACAAAACTCTTCAGATCCAGCTCTTCAGTATTCATAAGGCAAAGTTTAAGTTCATCAAGATGTTCTTTCTTCCCATCATCCTCCCCATGTTTGGTAAAAGAGTACATTTTGAGTACCATTTTACCAAAGCAACAGTTTTACTGGTTGAGGGCAAGAGAATGAAATATAACAAGTACTCAGAGATCCCTGCTTATGTGGCTTAACTCTAACAAAGACTCAAGCAATTACCTAAAGTACAGATTAGTAATAGAACAATGCATTTTTCCTAGCCTCATATTGGCTCCCTCAATCAAAATATCTCTTTCATTGTTCATCTCTGTCCTTTCTCCATCTCTACCATCCTATTCCCCCAAGTTCTTCTCCCCATTACCCTTTTCCCCTCATCTTCCCCTTTCATCCAGGAATCCACAAGGACGACCCCAGCTAAGACCCTAAGCAATAGAGGAGAGGATGCCGGAACTGACCTTGCCCTGTAATCAGACTGATGAATATCTTAAATATCACCATAAAACTTTCCATAGAACCTTCATTCAGCAACTTATGGAAACAGAGGCAGAGACCTGCATCAGAGCACTGGACTGAGATTCCAAGTCCAGCTGAACAGTGGGAGGAGTGAGAATATGAGCAAAGATGTCAAAGCCATGATGGGTACAGCCACTGAAACAGTCTACCTGAGCTAATGGAAGCCCACCAACTCTGACCTGACAGAGAAGGAAACATCATAGTCCTTCTGAATGTGGGTGGCAGTTGTACGGCTGGGTCAGACTGTAGGGCCACTGGCTTTTTATTACTGCTGCTTGTACTGTCTTTTTGGAACCTATTCTTTTTGGATGGATACCTTACTCAGCCTAGATATAGTATAGAGGGCTTTGGACCGTCCCCAAAGCAATGTGCCTTACACTCTCTGAGGAGTGGATGGGAGGTGGGGGTGTAGGTACAGGGAATGGGAGGAGACAAGAGAGTGAAAACTGGGATTGGTATGTAAAATGAAAAAAGATAGATTGTTTTCCTTTAATAAAATATTTTTTAAACTGGGAGAAAAAAGGGGTATAGCTTGATTCTGTCTTCCTTAAGGCTCTGCCCAGATGCCACACAATAAAAACAGCATTAAGAGAGAAATAGAGAGAGAGAGAGAGAGAGAGAGAACAATGAACAATGCATGCTAAAGGGGGAAGCAATGCAGAAAAGGAGGTTGTAAATGCTCTCAATGGGCCCAATCTTGGCTGGGCAGATGGGGAAGGGTTTTTTTTATTACTGTCTTTAATACATGCTTTCTTTTATTAATACTTTTTATTCATCATTCAAAGAAGTCACTGTCTAAGGCAGCTTAGTATTTTGAGGGTCAGGTAATGCTAAATAAACACTGGTTTATTAAATTGTGTACTACAATCTAGGAACCTTGTATTTTAAGGCTCATTTATAACTGAATCTATTTTCAAAATTAAGAAAGATGAATCTGGAGGCTTAATTTTGAGCATTCAATTTTGGGAAAAAGAATAAAATGCCAGTTCTGAGAATGGAGGTTTTATATGTTATATTTACAACCAAATTCCAAGGGCACAGAAATAGGTCACAGTAGGGTATTAATATAATGTCAAGAAGCATCCTCGGAATTGGAATTATTCTCCCAACCAGAGTGTGTACTGTTATTTTTCTAGTCCTAATTTGCTGTGGCGTTTTAAGAAGTGCAATTCAGGAAGCTCAGCACTAGTCCATGTCTGACTTTAATAACAAACTTTGGAAACAAATATATATCAATAGTTTCTGAACTAGATGAGTGTGAAGGATAAGGAAAATTTCCCACCATCCTACAATGCTTGTGGTCCTGCACTCTCCTTATTTCCCATTTTCTTCCTACTCTCATTCCATGAAAAGCTTCCCCTAGAGGGAACTATCTGTAAATCATTGCTATTATTTTTTTTTAAAGAACAATAATGACCATTTAAAGTATTAAGTGCTGACCTCTCTCTCTTCCACTGGGATTTTTGCAACCCAAGTAATTAGGTAGAGGGACTTTTTTTAATTGTCTGTAAAAGCCTGTGGATTTTTTTAAAAATTTTGTTTTGATTGTAATTTAAGTCAAGAGGTCAATCACTTTCTGGCAATTTTGTACTGAAGTCTATATGGTAGATGCACCTGATTTTCATAGTAGTGGTTATAATTGATATTTCTGTGGAATAAAAGATTTTTTTCTTCTGCTGTGTAGTGCTCCATTGTGTAAATGTACCACATTTTCTTTATTCATTCTTTGGTCGAGGGGCATGTAGGTTGTTTCCAGGTTCTGGCCATTACAAACAATCCTGCTATGAACATAGTTGAGCACATGTCCTTGTGGTACACATGAGCATCCTTTGGATATATAATCAAAAGTGGTATTGCTGGGTCTTTACACACTGGAATACTACACAGCAGAGAAAAATGATGACATCTTGAAACTTGCAGGCAAATGGGTGGAGCTAGAAAACATTATATTGAGTGAAGTAATCCAGACCCAGAAAGACAATTATCAGACATAATTGTTCATAAATTGCTTTTAAACATAAAGCAAAGAAAACCAGACTACACATCACAATATTAGAGAACCTAGACAACAATGAGGACCCTAAGAGAGATATGCATGGATCTAATCTACATGGAAAGAAAAAAAGACAAGAACTCCTGAGTAAATTGGGAGCATGAGGACCACGGGAGAGGGTAGAAGGGGAGGGGAGAGGGAGGGGAGCAAAGAAAAATGTATAGCTCAATAAAATCAATAAAATAAAAAAATTTTAACCTACTCAGATACAGCAAGAGTTGTAGTCTTTTGCAATCTCGGTTTCTGCTAAGTAGCAGCCCATGCCATGTTTATCCTGCCTATGTAACCAAGTAAGAGAGCGTGGAAACATTTATTTCACTCTACTCTTGACTGTGGATATGATGTTTCCCATGTAGGTTTCTTTATTTATACATTTCAGAGCTGAGTCTAGGGCATGGTGCCTCCCACAGTGGGCTTAGTCAATTACCAAACAAAACAATCTTCCACAAACAGGACCACAGGCCAACCTGATGCAGATAATTACTCATGGCGACTGTCTTCATAAGGTGATTGCTGGTTGTCCAAAGTTGGCAATTAAATCCAACCATTATAGTGTTGTTAGTTTTTACTCTTAGCTCTTTTTTTTGTCACCCAGCTCCCAAGTAAACACACACAGATTCATTTTCTTTCTTATGAATGCCGAGCCTTACCTTGGGTTGTTTCTAGCCAGTTTTTCTTAACTTAAATTATTCCGTCCATCTTTTGCCTCTGGGCTTTTATCTTTATTTATTCTATATTTCCATATACCCTTTTTCTTTCTTACTCTATTGCTGGTCTGTAGTTGGTGTCTGACTCTGATATCCTCCTCTCCTCCTTTTCTTTCTTTCTTTTATTATTATTTTTTTCTTTTTTTTCTTAAAGATAGGGTTTCTCAATAGTTTTGGAGCCTGCCCCAGGACTAGCTCTTGTGGACTAGGCTGATCTCAAAATCCCAGAGATCTACCTGCCTCTGCCTCCCAAGTGTTGGGATTAAAGGTGTGCACCACTACTGCCTGCTTCATTCTTTTATTGCTCCTGCCTCTTCCCTTCCCAGAGTTCTCCTCCTGTTTCTGCCTACCAGCCCTGCCTATCCTTTCTCCTGCCTTGCTTTTGCCTTTTCAGCTCTTTATTAGACAAATCAAATGTTTTAGACAGGCACATCAATACAACTTCACAGAGTTAAAGAAATGAAACATAAAAGAAAGCAACTCATCTTTGCATCATTAAACAATGTGTTCAATGATGCTATGATATGTTCCACAGCATAATCAAATATAACATCTTAAAATAACACTCTACAACATTGCAGTAGTGCATACTTGTATGTGAGCACTTGGTAGACTGACATGCAATAAGAGAGTGTGGCATCTGCTTGTGCTATGTAGTGAGTTTCTGTATAATTTAATTAGTTCTGTATGCTGCAAACCATGTTAAAAATCTCTTATTTTTAAAGATTTTTTGTTTTTAAATTACATGGATATGATGTAAGCATAAGGGTTTTTGCACATGAGTGCAGGTGTTCATAGAGTCAGAAGATGTCAGATTTCTTTGAGTTGGAGTTAGTCTGTTGTGAGTCAGTCACTCAAGACAGGTTCTGAGGACTGAACTCAGCTCTTCCATAGGGCTATGGACTCTTAACTGGTGAGACATCTTTCCAGCCACCAGAATGCTCTCTCTTTATGGATTGAGTGTATTCTCCCAAATTCATAGTTTAAAATCCTAGTTATCAATGTCATAGTTTTAAGAGTAGGTAGGTATGTACAGACATGAACAAGTAGTGTGTTGTTGCAACAGAGACCTCAGAAAAGCACCATTGCTTCTCTTATATGGAGAAAAAGAATCAAGAAGCAAGAGCTTCTGTGTGTATGTTATGGTTCTTAGCTTATTGCTTTTGTGGGAGCAGGTGTGTCTCTGACTTTAGCCTGCTCTTGGGAACTCTTTTCCTCCTATTGGGTTGCCTTGTCTGTATAAGAGCTTTTTGCGGTGTCTTATTATGTCTTGTTTTGTCCTGTTTGGTTGTTGTCTCTTGGAAACCTGTTATTTTCTAAAGGCAAATAGAGGGGGAGTAGATCTTGGGGAGAGGGTAGGTAGGAGGGGAAACTGGGAGGAATGAAGTAATGGAAAAATGTGGTCAGAGTCTGTTCTATGAAAGAAAACTTTGCAGAAGCAGCAACCAACATCCAATCTGACTCCATCTTCATATTTGACTAGATTGTTGCTTGAGGCCCTCAATTTCCAGTATCTTAGTTTTAGCAGTCAAAAAGATTTGAGCAATTTCTAGCAGCCCACAATTCATAACCTGGCTGGAATTATCTAGAACTGGCTTTATGTTCTTTAATGTGTTTCTGAGATGGTGGCTATATTTTATAAATCATTTTTGTCATTCAAATAACTTTAAAAACATTAAATACTAAAAGTTCTTGATTAGCATATTCAAATTTTTATAGTTGTTTCAGTTCTTAAATTAAGAAGTATGGAATTGCTTGAAATTATATATATAAATTACATATATCATACGTATAAATTATATACATAATTTATATAATTTATACATATAACATATAATATAATATATAAAATTATATAATTTATATGGAATATGTATAATTTATATATTTATATATATGTATATATATATGTCATGATAATTGGCTGATGTTGAAGTCACTATTTTTTAACTGGGAACCAGCCACATGTACCCTATAGCTTATTGTATCATTAACATATCTTTACTATTTTAGAATATCCTTACCCAGAAAGTAGAAATTATTGTTTGTTTCAGTGGATTCAAGACTATAAAAGCACTAGAATTTCTGAGTGTGTGTGTGTGTGTGTGTGCAGAAGCATTTGTGTATATGCAAGTTCACTGAACCTGAAACTCACCATTTTGGCAAGGCCAGGTAGCAGTGGGAAACAAGGACCCATTGGTTTCCATAGACTCCAGTGCTGGAGTTGCAGGCATACGCTGCTATGAACAGCTTTTGCACGAGTGCTGGGGATTTGAGCTCACATCCTTGTTTTCACAGGAAGTGCTTTTACCCATTGAGCTACCCCCTAGCCCTACCGTACTCACTGCAAGTGCCTTGCTTAGCTGGGTCTACCATCCAACATTAAAAAAATTAAGTCACAAATCATCTAATTTTAACCCAGCTCCAGTTCCAAAGACTCTAAAACCACATTTATATTATTCCTTTCCTGTCCCTGGTGAGACGCTTCATAATTATTATAACAGTCAACAGACAAAGGCTGGCTATGAGGACAAAGAGGTTTTTATGAAGTTTGTTTGGGTTTTGGTAAGTGACAAATGCCAATCACTTTGAAAACAGTGCTATAATTTGTTTTAGGAACCTTATGTAAATAAGTTATATAAAAAGGAAATATACAAATAAGACCAAAACATCTTTCACACTGTATGATGAGGATTAGAAAATAGGTTTCCATCTACATTGAAATACAGTTTTTAATGCCTGACTAACAGTTCTCCTCCAAACACTCAATCCATGATTTACCTACCCACAGAAAATACACACAAGATAAACTTTAAGCTTTCACAACTCTCTTGGCTTTCAGGAACCATATGAGTTGTATGACATTTGACAATAGTCTCTAAAGTGTACAATGGCCCTGAACATAATGGGTGTGTCTTCTGGAAATGGCTGTGCATTGTATATGAAATGTTTTCTTTGTAAGAATTAAATCCAACAGATATGGACCAAACACAAGAGTGTTTTCCTAAAGATGTTGTACAAGGTTAACTGTTCTCACCTGAAATGGGTGTTACATGTATAATAAATAGTGAATAGACTTCATTATCTAACTATCAATCATTCACACTTAAAAAGAAGCCCTCACGTGTATATTTTAAAGTGATGTACTAAGAAATGGAAATTATGATTTCAGATAAAAGCAGTTCTAAAAATATATTAAATGTAGGATTAAATTTAGATAATGTAGCAGTTGATTTCATCTAACAGAGAGAAGATTGGAAAATGAAGGATGGTAAAGATCTATAGTTACACTAGGTTTTTGTTGAATAAGATATAAGATGCTCATCATAGCAATGCTAGGAAGCATACTTCAGTGGAAAAGTAGTCATTAAGATCGTGGCCTTGATAAGCATCTGATAGAGCAGATATGTAGATATATATGTCAGATACATAGCATCTAATACTGTGGGATAGGCCAATTAATAAGCAACTATGAACTCTTGTTTTTGAATCTTGGCTCTCTACTGGAGAAATCTCCTGCCCCATAACTTCTTCTAGTAATATTTTTGGAAAATTCATTTTAATCAAACAATCAGAATTTCTATCTGGGACTCTTAATTCTTCTCTAATCTTGATTCCTTTGAACAGGTTGTCAAGATTAAGAGAACAAATAGTTTGAAAGAGAAAAGGACACATGGGAGTCTACATAAGATTTTGATAACATGGCTAAGTAGATATTGGTAGGAAAACAGCTTGAAACCAATTAACAGGTAGTCTGATTTTCAAACTAACTGCCCATCATTTTCACGAAGATGATGCTCATACTGACTGCCCATATTTCCCAAGAATGCTCATACCAACAGCCCACCATTCCCAAGAAGACCACACTCATGCTGACTGTCCATCATCCTCAAGAAGACCATGATTATGCTGACTTTCCATCATCCCCAAGAAGACTGTGCACATCATAACAAGGTGTTGGTTGGCATTTTTAGGCTGGCACAGATAATGGAGGCTTTATTTCAGTAATTCCACAAAATCTAATGCAAAAAAAGTTATTTTAGTCATCTAAATAAGACAAGCAGAAATATTTGTCTAGACCCAAAATCACTAACTTCATTAGCTAGCCATATAGAGGTTGAAAAAGAAAATCAAAACAATTATTGAAATAAATGACAGAATTATTGTTTTTGTCTCTCCCCAGTGCCTAGGGTCATTATTTTAAAGCTATGTTATAAGGCCTATTAAGATTATCTATTTCATTAGATTCCAATGCTATTTTGATATTACTGGGAAGTTACATTTGAAAATGCTCTTTTGCTATAGAATGTCATGGCTATACACAAAAGTATTTCTCCCATATCTGGTCTGCCATGAACTACTGACAGCAGGTCCCCAAAATGGCATTACATCATCTCAAGTTCTCAATATTACTCAAAGGTACTTGGGGAAGTAGAAATAGAGATCAATGTAAAGCAAATGCTATGGTGGTTTAAAAGAGGTGTGCCTTACATCTTTAAACCATAATTCAAGTACTGTGCAATAATAACCATGTTACAGCATTGCCAGCCCCCCACCCCTCAGTATCTGTTGTCACAGTAACTATAAGAGCTGACAGGAGAATCTTTCCATTATAGTGTCTGTGTAGACTGCCATTGATTGACAGCTTCAAATGTTGCTCCTTGGGCTCAGTTCCAACACCTACACAGGAGCCCCATACTATTTTGGCATGCCAGAATATGATCATATTTGGGTTATTACTTTTTAAATGAAATCATTCTGTTTACTTAATATTTAAAGAGGTTAAATATTTAAAAGTGTGCATCCATTTACATATGGCATCACCTAGGTTCCCCTCCTTGGAGACACTAATAATTTAACATGCTAATTTCAATGATACTCTCATTTTTATTAGTTCTCCTGTTACTGCATAGAATGTCAAGTAAAAATGCTGTGATTTAGAAATTTTAGGTGAATTTCTTTTTTATTTATCATAACACCTACATGAAATATATGGTATTACCTAGACGCAAGATATTTATTTATCATTTAGAATATGATTTTTCTGGGAATGAACCATATGTGTACTAAGTAAGACAGTCCTGCTAAATATATACAACTCTGGGCTGGAAGCAACAGGTTTACAGAAAAGAAAGTCTGGGGAATCAGACACACCTGGTTTTCAGAATAACATACACCGATTACCTTAGGCAAATCTTGTAATTCTATAATAAATGTAACTTGCTAGATTCCAAGTGTGCCTTGGGGAGAATTGAAGAGTATAACTTCAGTAAAGCATGCAATATGCTGTGTGGCACCTTGCATGTGTTCATTAGTATTTCTCATTTCCTATTCTTTGGACTTGAAAATGCACAGCAAATATGCAACATATTTATTATATTGTCTGGTTTGCAAATATCTCACATCGCCTCATCACGCTGGCATGTGGTGCGGCTATCTAGAAAAACCAAGCTAAGACATACTTCACATCTGGTCGAGTGCCAGAAGACTGAAAGTAGCATCTAAAGTATGCTGCTCCTGATTAGAGACCTGTACAACAAATGTGCTGTGAATGTGTGAGCCGAAGTATAATCATATATTGGAGTGGTGATAATAAAGTTTTTTGTTTACAACGTGGGTGTGCATGGAAAGCTTCCCGTCATGCATACAGCTGTCCTGCTGGTCTTTATTGCCGCTCTGTCTTTTCATTTCCAGTGCGGAGGAGATTTTTCAAACAGTAAGTGCAGATAGCATCGGTGCTTCTGTGGCGTTTTGAAACTCTCCTCTATTGGGATGCTGCTGCTGCTGCTGCTGCCTAGATTGTACCAAGAAAGTTGAACACTGAATGTTTCGTTTTTGCCTTTTACAACCTTTCATTTCCCAGGTGCCTTAGGAGTGAGATGTAGTCTTGCCTATCACGTTCCCTCGCCACCATTCTCTCCTCTCCACCTATCCTCGCTTTTTTCTCTTCCTTGTTCCTTCTCGTTCCTTCGTTGTCTCTCTTTCCGTTTTCCACTTCTGTTCTTTCTTCTCTGCATTTTGTGTCTCCTGTCCTCCCTCCTCTTTCTCTTTTCTCTCTTCCTGTTTTTCTCTATTTTACCCTCTGTCCAGTCTTCTCTCTTCTCTCTTTCCTCCTTTCTTTCTGATAACAGTAATGCACATGACTTTATATACCCTGTGAAATTAATAGATTCTCAAAGGAGGAATTTATCCATTTTAGACTCTTGCAAGCACTTACAATACTTTCAAATATTTTACCTCATATGAGAGTGTAAAAAGAGTTTTATTTATTTATCCATTATTTTATTCATTTGCTTGACAAGAAGTTCTCATTAATTCAACAAGGCTGGCTGTCAAATCATAATTCTACCATCTCTACCTCCATAGTTCAGAGATTATAGGTGTGTTCGAAGACTCCTGGCTCCAAGAATATAAAATCTGAAGAAATTAGATAGTAAAATATCTATAATAACCATCCATAAATGTATAGAAAAGTCATTTTATTACACTTTAATTCAATTCAGATTTGTTTTAGATTGGAGTCTACCTTCATTAGTGGCATGATTTGTTCTACTAGTTTCTTGACCATTTCACAGTTGGACATAGGCGCACCTGCCAGGTACTGAGCCCTTACTTGGTAAACAGTAAGTACTGTGTATTGTTTAGACCACACCCACTTCACTGTACCAGAGTAAACCAGGTTTTTGCCCATACTAGGGAAGTACCACAGCACTGTGTTGTATGCCAAGTTTCTACACATTTAAATTTTACAGACCATCTAAGACTGAGTATTATCTTGTTCCCATTTACAAGCAGAGAAGAAATTGAAACGTAGAGAAGTTAAGTACGCTGCCACAGGTGAGGGGTGGAATGAAATTTGAACTTTGAACAACAAATCTAAATGAATTATTGATTTTTTAAAAAATCTATCATTTATTTAACTTTATTTTTATGTGCATTGGTGTGAAAGTGTCAGATCCCATGGAACTGGACACACATAGAAAGTTGTGAGCTGCCATGTGGGTGCTGAGAATTGAACCTAGGTCCTCTGGGAGAGCAATCTTGATTGCTAAGCCATCTCTCCAGCTTTCGCCTCCCCACATTTCTTGATTTTAACTTTAAAATGTTTTTGGTAGTTGAAGTGTTTTTGAATATACTTACAGTGGGTATGGTGTTGAGTGCCTATAATAACTGTTTGAAAGCACTTAAGACAAAACAAAACCCTGTCGAGAGGTCATGATGATTATCTTAAGTTGGTGTTTATAAATTCCCTTGATTTTTACAGTTCAGTTAAAAAATTATTTTTCAAGTAGAACACTCAGTGCAGAAGCAGGGAAAGCTAACACTTCTGTGTACCTTATGTAAAGCCTGCTTTTAGCAGAGCCCATTAGATTATGTTGAGATAATAAGCATCTGAAATAAGAAACAATTCTCACAAATAAAAGAATGCCATTTTGCACTGAAAAACAGATAACCAAGTTAGCTTACTAAGGTATTAATGTAAGACATACACCACCCTTACCTTGATCTTTGACTCTGCATTTCATCTCAAAAGGTAATAGAGCCCACATAGTCCAAACACTAGCAGGATACCAGTCATGACAAATATAATACTTTCTGTGTTTAAAACTCTTCTAAGCTGTATCCAGGGTGCAGAGGAGGGACTTTGATAAAGTTGTCCAAAACTGCTGTTTGCAAACAAATTACAAGAGATTTTCAATTTGATATTTTTTGTTCCTTGACTTTTTTTTTTCTTTGATTGACGGTTTTATTCCATGGCTCCTTTTGTGTTTCTGGGCTCTGGTTTTAATTATCGCTTAGAGTAAGTATACTGGATATATACTTATCAGCTCCTCATTTCCCCTATGGACCACACTGGAGATTACAATACAATTTCCGTTTTATCTGCTTATGGCCTAAATAGGGTACACACAAAACAACAAGGATTGGCTTCTCAATTTAGCACCGAAGATGTTCATATAACAGTGGCCCTAGGGGTTAGATTAGAGGAGAAAGAGAACTAGATTCTACCTCAGTGGAGATGAATAATTTTGAAAAGATTTAGCACAAAAAACTGGGCCATTCCACACTATGAACACTTAAAAAAATCTGACAATAATGTAATTTTTTCATAGCCTTTAATTTAAGGATCCATGGCATACATGCAATTATATCTTACATGATATTTTAAGCACAAGTATCATAGGAACAAAATTGTTAAGGAAAAATTAAAGATATGAATTCCATGGCAGGGTTATATTAAAATATTTGGGTCTATAAAACATGTGGCATACATATCAGATACAATATTATTTAATTCCTCATTTAAATTCACAGAATTATAAGTCATGTAATAGATTAGTAAAATATTTTAATATAAAGTGTATGAAAATAAAAATGTGGAAGACCAATTCCTAGTTTTAAAAATTAATTTTCTCACTACTAGACTATTCCTTGAGCTCATTTCCTCTGAATGTGTGACCCTTTCTAAAGAACACGCAGTATAGGTTGCAAGTCATGATTCTTAACATAAGCACTAAGGCCATCACCATCAGCAACATTTAATGAGTTCTCATTGTCGTCTAAGTCATATGGATCTAGAATGTTCCCCTGAATGGTCAGGTTTTAGGAAATTAATAGAACAGCAGGTATATACTAAAAAGACAAAATATATTATTCAATATCAGGCATGGTTTCTCTGGCAAAGTCATGGATTTTGGAGGAGAACTTACAACCACCACTTTACTAAACCAGCATAATCCTTATATACTTCCTAAATATCTGTCCTTACACCTACAGATAACCATAGTCTTCTCCCTCATCAAGGAAACTTCTCTTTGCAACAAATAAGTCCATTACAGGAAACCAAAGGCCATCAAAATGTAGAGTTGTGGAGTCCAGTTCTGGTGGATACATCTACAGTACAACTGCTACACCTAAGGCTCAGGGAACATTGTAGGAGAGGGAATTGGAAGATTGTGAGAGGCCCGGAATGGACTTTTCTGTGAGATCATGTCTCTCAGGAATGTCATTAGCTACACCCATAAAGTATTACCAATATCACCACCTAAGCATGAACTGGAGAAGAATCATCCCGATAGATATGTCAGTGCGGACAGGGGAAAGATCATGGGGCTCAGCTCTCTACGAGGAACTAGTGACAACTAAGGGATGTAGAGTGGGAGAGATAGTCTTCCCGAGGAAACAAAGAACACATCAATTGGTTATTCAATACCAAATTCTCCGTCCTTAAAACATACACACATATAACATTGTATAGACTGAACAGATTTTACTTATGTATTTGAGAATACACACACACACACACCACAGAGTAGCTATCCAGATATCGAGATAGATGGATAGACAGACAGACAGACATAAAGATAGACATAGATACATACATACATATATACATACATACATACACACACACGCACATATATATATATATAGGTATGTAATACTAATAATAGAAAAAGAGTCCATGAGTATGCCGTTAAAATGGGGTATATAGGAGAATACCAATTGAGGAAACACAAGGGAGAAAACATGTATTTATATTATTATAGTCTCAAAAATAAAAAATAAATTACACCAAACAATAGAGAAGAAGTCAAAGGCTTTGTGAAGGAAACAAACCTTAAAATGGGTGTCAAATACTTAAAAGACCCAGAAGAAGAACCAATATTCCATTCATATATTTTAAGAACAACACAAAAATTGCTTAGCATTTTGGAGTCTAGAACTTGGAGAAAAATAAAATATTGCAAAAGGGTGAAATCTTCTGATCCAAGTTTGACATTTCTATTGGAAGTAGAGAAGGTGTCTTTTTCTTGAAGGTGTTCTTATCTCTTCAAGATTTATCTTTGTTTGATTTATATGTGTATGTCTATGTGCATGTGAATGTATCACATGTGTGAGATTGCACATGGAGGCCAGAACACAGCATTCAATCATTTGGAGTTAGAAGTACAAACTGTTGTGAACTATCCTGACATAGATATTTGGAACTATACTCAGGTCCTTAGGAAAAGCAGCAAGGACTCATAACTGTGTAGCCTTCCCTCTAGTCCCAAGTCTTTCTTATAAACAGAATTATAACATGTGTTTTATATTGGGAAAATATCCTCATTTTTATTTAGATATAGGAGAAGCTAAAACAGACCTCTAAGACAAATAAGGCTAGGCTGAGTTGTCTGGGCTGGAAGAGTTCTGGGGTATCGTGCACAAAGTCTTGGGTTTAGTCCTCACCGTCCCAGAAACTGCCAGCACTAGCAAGAAATAACTTCCTTTACTATGGAACAAATTTGAGATAACAACAGGGTAAGCAGCTCATTGGCAGAGCATTTGCCTAGCATGTGTTATCGCCTGTGTTTGATCCCCATCTCCCGCCTAAAGAAACCTGTGCGTTAGATGCCATATTTTGGTTGGGTACCCCTGGCATTTTCCTGTTTTGTTTGTCACATTTTCTTGCTTTTTCACTCATGAGCCATCAAACAAACACATGTTCTTTCTTCTGGAAACCATGACAAATGACAGTTTAACAGAGAGAGGTAAGGGGTATTCCAAATGCTTCACATGTCATGTTGATTGAAAAGGAGTAGGACTTTCAATGATAACATATTCAATATGTCAGACAAAATTCCAGTGTGTTAGCAGAACATCAGAGAAAAGAATGAGTTCGGTTCGAGCAGGTCTTTTGCAAGCTTAGCTTTCTTTTACACAGACTAAAAGGAATTAGTGAGCTACCTAAATGATTTAAATTTAACCCGAATGCACTGATTTATTATGTTCACTCATCTTCTTTCATTTAGCTATAACTTCTTTCTATTCTTTCCCATGGCCTGAGATAGGAATGGTGTCTCTGTTGCTTGACAAATACTAGGTTCTCCCAAAGATATAGTGGAGAGATGAACCTGCACAGACTGAGTATCAAAAGTTGCACAATTTCAACTGACCCTGAGTTGATTTTCTGTCAGCCATAACACAACCACTATTAAAGGATTTATTCTAAATATGATTATTTGATATTAAGTTTAATAGAAAGCAAAGCAAAACTGTAGGTTATGGTGAGTACGATATTAGTGCAATCTCTGTCCTGATCAAATAATAATTTAGGGGTTTTGCAGTTTTGTTGAATGATTTTTAATCCTTTCCTTAATCTAAAAATATATTTGTATTTGAGGTATGGGAATCAATGCTTGTGGGTAAACATGAGGATTTCCATTTAAAACACTGGAATATAAAATTTAGCCAGGTATGGCTGCACCATGTAGACCCCACCACTAAAGATGAAGGGGAGACATGCAGATACAGGAAAAGCCAGCCTAGCCCAAACAAGGAGTTTCTAATTTAGTAAGAGACTTTCCTCATCTCATGAAAGGATAGAAGACTAGAGGAGGATCCCAAGTTTCTTCCTCTGGCGTCAGCACGCTCACATACATGCTCCACACACGCACATACAATGAGCAGATACAGTGTCCCTGAAATTTCAATTACATAATATACAACTATTTTGAAGGGCACTACTTAATAAAGTAATGGTCCTTTATCAATTTATACATAGAATTGAATTATTTTGACCTTTTAAAACTCTAACTTGGTCACTTAAAGCATCGTATTTTTTTTCTTTTTAATTTACCCTTCTGGTGGCTTGAGTAGAATTGCACCCCCCAATAAGCTCATATGTTTGAATGTTTAGGGAATGGCACTATTTTAAAGGAATATTAGATGTGGCCTTGTTGGATTGGGTGTGACCTTCTTGGGTACTTAGGTAGGTGTGACTTTATTGGAGGAAGTGTCTCGCTTTGGGTGGGCTGGAGTTGTCAGAAGCTCTAGCCTTGCCCAGAGTCTCCCTCTTTCCCTGCTGCCTGCAGACCTGGATATAGAACTTTGAGTTACCATGTCTCCCTGTGTGCCACCACTCTCTCCATCTTGAGGCTAATGGACTAAACCTCTGAAATGGTAAGCAAGCCACAATCAAATGCTTTCCATTATAAGAGTTGCCTGGGTCATGGTGTCTCTTCACAGCCGTAGAACACTGACACCTCTTCATTCCCTACTCCTTCAACATTTAAAAATCATTTATATAACATATATTAATCATTTAGGTGAGTAGTGAGAAACGAATAAGGTTCTCATAGGATATATATTTTAATGGGGCAAGACAGAAAAGAAATAAATATGTAGGATCTATAATAAGGTAATATGCAAACTGTCAAATGTCAACAAAATCATATAGGAAAGTAAAGAAATAAGAAATGGATTGAAAATTCTGGGACTTCCAGGAGAGGCTTGTGAAAGCCTGATGTATTTTAGAGTGTAAGTAGTTAGGGAAAACTTATGGGTAGACTGCCATATGAGGAAAGGTGATTCTGCAGAACTGGCTGATTTGCACAGGAATAAACACTGCACTGCTCTTGACTTTCTGTTCAATTTTCTCTCAATTGTTGGAGAAAACGTTTCACACCCAAACAAACACCATACTCACCTGTGGCTACATTTTCCTACATGGCTTCTAAGTTAAAATATCTTCATGCTATTTCAGCTGCAAGATCATAAGACTTAAAGATTATGAATATTTATTCAATGCTCACGGCAAAATTCCTTCAAGCACCATCTTCCACTTATTTGTTTATTTTGTCCTAGCCTGACAACTAGGATCCCAATTTTTCTTAGAGATTAAGGATAAGTTAAGAACTTTCATTTTGGTAGTTGACCATTCCACTCAAAAACATTCAAGACCTGGGAAATCAGTATAATTCATTTCCTTAGGATTCAGAAACTGATTTCAGAAATGCCTATGGCACAAGTTGACCCAAACCAGTAACTCTCAGGCAAGAGTCTGTTAGGGGAGTAAATGGAAATTGCATACTCAGTTTCAGTGTAAGGTGATGGCTGAAATTTAGGATGTACGCCTGAAGTTTCCGATGTTATGGTGTGAAAGGAAAATGTCTGAAATAAAGCCAGAAGGAAAACAGATCCAAGAAGGGATAGATATCCCTGACAATATTGTTTCAGCAGTTTGATCCAACTGTGCCTGAATCTATTATGTATGGGCCTTCCTTTACACGGGCCAACAAATTACCATATTTGAATGCACTATTACCTTTCTGTATTCACAACTAAATGCCTCAACAGGAGAAAAGAAAATCAGTGGATTCCCAGCTCTGTTTACAATGCTGAATTTTAAAGAAAGAAGGGGGAATTTTGTGAGAATATGAATGGATGCTCCACCGCTCTGTGGCCACTCCTTTGTCTCCCTCCCAGTCCTGTCTATCTTCCCCACCCATCACTTACATCCACGTCTTTTGTTTTGTCATGTGGGACACTATGATCATTCACCTTCTCCATATTCATCTTTTTGATTCCCACTTGTTTGCCTTTGATAAGGCAATGATTGTGGTGTATTAGAGAACACAGGATCATATGGTTTATTATTATTATCAATCTCCTTCTGGGAATACGCAAAGGGGAACTTAAGTTTGTGAAAGTTAGCATGGCTTACAAGTATCATCTAAAGGTACCTAAAAGAAATACTACAAAACAATACAAATCTCACTGTTGCAGTTTCTACATGAACCCCTGGGTTCTGTCATTCTTTTCCTCCATCTGTCCATGGAGATGATATTTATCACACACTTACAGATTTTGCTTTTTAGGATTCCTCTCCATCTGTAAATATTTTCTTGAGCAACTATTAAAGCCGTGGAGTCTGGAGTTACAGGTCTGTAGTAGGGCACCTGGTTAACTCTTCCACCACAAACAAAACAAAATGCAGTAAGTCTATGTAGTATCTATACTAGTACCGCTCGTTCAATTAGTAATGATCTCTGTTCATGACCTTCCAAATACATTTAGAAGTATCTTAAATCTTTTGGACTGATACATGTAATAAGATGCAAGAATGCTGTGGGTAAAACATTCTTTGATAAGCAAGTTTGCCCCAAAGTGATTCTTACCAGAAAAAGAGACAGAACTTCAAACTTCAATTATCAATCTCTCTGTCTCTCTCTTTCTCTGTTTCTGACTTTCTTCCTCTTTCTCCCTCCTCCTCCCTCTTTCTCTTCCTTACTCTCTCCCTCCTCCTTCCCTTCACCCCTCCCCCCTCTGTGTGTGTGTGTATGTGTGTGTGTGTGTGTGTGTCCCGCTTCCTTCCCACTTCTCACTCTCTCTGTAATTAAATAATGTTAGCACTCAAACTACCCTCTGATTACAGTAAGACCCCGGGGGCCTTTGCTGTTGCCCCACTGCCAACCTATCCCCAGCAGGCTGATCCTAAAGTGTCTCCCATCTCTTGACATCACCTGCAGAAATTCCTGCTCATGCTTCCATTCCTTACTTAACATCTTGATCTAACACAGTAATCAAGCTGAAAAGAGGAGACATAACAGCTTGGGGGAAATAAAAGGATGTATCTTTTCTTTACTAAATGACAGGTACTTCTAATCAGGAAATACCTCTGCACTTGGGTTAAGGTAAATAAACCACCAAAGTCTATTTTCCCTGAAACCACTGCCTTAATGAACCAGCCAGAGCTACTCCTGTCATTTTCCAAGCACTTTTTTTTTCCACTTCCATCAAACTAGTTTCCAGTTATGTGTCATTATCTATACTTACTCATTCATAGCTGCTGAACACAGACTATCAGACGAGAAATGGTCTCTCATATCTACTCCTCTTCAATCTCCCTGAAGGAAAGGCCAACGCAGTGGGAAAACAAAACATAATAAAGCAGACCTGCACCCAGTGATCAGATCGTAGCTGAGCCCTGGCTGCTGCCGGAGCAGGTCTTCCACATGTAGACACTCATCCTGTCTTTGCTTCTGTGAGAGAGCAATGGGTAAGTATGTCTGTGGGAACGCCCTTGCCTGCTGGGTGCTCAGCTACGAGCCCCAGAATACCAAACACAATGACGTTCAAATATAACTACAAAGAATCATTTTGACTCAAATATAAATGCTTCTCACTGCCATGTTGGTTTACTCTTATGCTGCACTTCTTCATTAGCAGAATTGAACAATGATTATGTATGTGCTTAAACACACACACACACACACACACACACACACACGATGATTAATGCTGTATCGACCTGTCTTGCTTGTAAGTTTCCTACACTGTGGGGATATTTGTTTTTCTTTGTCTTCTTTATCTTCAGACACCAGTTATTTGAAATACTGTGTTTATCAAGCTTTGAGAATCAAACCTGATATCCTGATGGCATTATTTTGCCACCATCCTCATCCAATTGTTTCATAAGCCTTCACTAATAAGAAGCCAGTATTAACAAGGCAGAGAGAGAGAATTTACGGTACTGTGTTGCACAGCCTAGAATTGTATGCTGTTCATATCCTCACCTAGCTTGTGTTGGTCTATAGCCTTCCCTCATTAAAGGCAGAAGCTGTAGAGGATAAACTTGGTAATTTTTTTCTAAATTATTTCCACACATCACAATTAAAGCGAAGTACCAAAATAATCAGCCAGACACAGACCTGAATTAGAAAATGAGAGTTGCTTTAACAGCACGAAACAAACACTTAATCCCTTTGTATATCTCAAAGTGTACTTCTACAAAGAATATAGCTAGGAACTGGTCTATCTTGAGTTAAAGTCACCCCAAAATTAAAAACTGAAAACTTAACTACATGATCCTATGTACAATATCCTGACACCCTCACACACCTAAATCTGGAGCTTCCAGGTGAAAGTGAAGAGCATAAGCGTTAGGAATAATTAGCATGTAAAACCACTAAAAAGAAAAACATATACAAAAATGAAAAGCCACATTTTCTGTTCTCTCATATTTTATAGTTTTAAATTTTTTAAAAATAATTACTAACTACAGTAACATTTGGAAAAAGGCAGGCGTAGTGAGACACTTTTTTAATGTTTATTAAAAGCAAAAGAGCTTTTGTTAATGTGCTTTCCTTATTACTTTAATTTTCTGTTGGCAGATTCCCAGTCTCAGACCCCCGTGGACTTGCCATGCTTGGAAAATGCTTTCTTCTTCGGTCCCCTGAGTAGGCAAGTGACAACTGAAATACACAGGTAAAACTAACACAGGCCGGTCTTTTCAAAGCCAATTTTCTGAGGTGGCAGTGACATTCGGAGAGGTGTCGTTGTGCTGTGCTGTGTGCTCCAAGGAGCCTTTCGGAGGAAGCCACCCACCCTCTCTCGCTTGAAACAATTAAAGGTAGTTAAGAAGCACATTGGAAAAAGCATTTCATTTTCATAATGCCCCACTTTCCCTCTGATGGGGCTGCAAGCAGGTACACTTGGTCTTTGTTGAAATTTAGAAGAAACCAAACCTTCATAATTTGAAAAATCAGCCAATTCTTATCTCTGTGGTAAAATCTGCTTCAATTCACCCTAAAATTGTAAGTATTCAGACCTCTCAACATATGGCAGAACAGGGGGCATTTAGGAAGTCATGGCATGCACTGTATACAGCAAGAAGTCTCTTTAGACAAAGCAATTGTTACACAGAGATCATGCCCAAAACTATTGTTATTGATATTCTCTGCTTCTCAGAGAATATCATGAAGTCAAGTGTATGCCCTTTTTATGGTTAAGACAGAAAGGTTCAGCAATGGAAATACTTTACAAGGGAGGATCTCAAGGCCTGGGTTTTCTTCAGATTATATCATTTACCTACAAGAAAGCAACTCGCACTATAGCCAATTTAAACCCTTTTTCACATAGCTGCTATTAATTATGATAAACATCCTCAGATTCCCATGCTGGAAACAACTGTATTCATACTCAAAACTTGAAAGAAAGTGTTCCCTTCTTATGAAGAAGCGATTTCACCTTTTTCTGTTCCATGAGAATTTAATTTCAACAAGTAATTATAAGATAGCATTATTCCTATTTCCCGTGTTATCAACTAAGATAACATTTAAAAACCTAGGAAGAGAATTTGAAATTTGGCAAACTCCATGCATCCTCACATATAAATTAAAAACAGTCCTAAAACAATGCAGGTCAAGATAATAGCAACGAGAAAGAATTGTTTGAGTGTGCTTTACTTCATATCAGAAATGATGTAGCACAGATGCCCCTCGCATTAGCAGGGCCTCCGTGGCACCAATGAGATGAGGGTTAACCCCTTATCTTTGGATACTCCTGAGTACACTCCTGTGTACAAATCAGAAAACAAGTTGCAGGAGCCAGCAAGATGGCTCAGTGGATTAGGGTGCCTGCTGCATTCTGGGTAGTCTGGATTTGATTCCTGGAAGTTGTGATACTGTGGAAAAAGAACTGTCTCTACGAAGTTGTGCTCTGATCTCCGTGTGACCATTTCTGTGCATACCATGGGACACACACTCCTGCACGTGCATACTCCCAGAGAGAAAGAAAAAAATAGAACAAAGAAAAGCAGCAGCTGCTGTGTATCATTGCATGTGACTAGGAATGAAAGGGACAGAACAACGGGGGGAACAAGACACAAAAAGCAAAACAAAACCAAAAACAAAAGCCCTCTCTACACATCTCTCCAGTGCATAAAGATGCACATTAGAAGAAGTGAGTGAAAAGCCATATGACATAGGACCGCCACTAAACCATGACCTTCTGTGAACTCCCACACTCAATTTAGTCTATTGTAACACACATTCAGAGGGTCCTGAGGGGCTCAAAGAAGGTCAAGATCATGGGAACATTATGCACTTGTAAAAATGATTCAAAGACAAATTCTGATGGTCACACTTGTTATTTTGCTCTAAATCTCGTTCTGTGATGTTGATGAAATTGCCTGCTGTCTAGAACACCTCTCATCCCCTGGTCCACTGGTCCAGAACAGTCTTCCTCCGGAGAGAGTTGGTTTCTGTAAGAGGGCGATTGCCCTGCATGGATGGCAACTATCTCTATTACAGTCTTTTGAGATATCGGCTGCAAACAGATTCCTTAGAAAGGAACTGTATAATGAGATACTCCACATTCATGGGGGAACAATACTATGACTTCTAATAAATATTGGCAAAAGGCAGGTGAAGGAGAAGACATATAGGCAAATCAGTCTTAGGATGCAGACGCTTGAAAAATCTGAAGATACACACTTTTAACAGTTATAAGAATAGATGGACATCTCTCATAGACTTTGGGAACAGTAGCTCCTTAATAAGAAAACACGTGCACGCCTCTGCTTGTCTTGACTCCTCTTGTTTGTCTAAAATCTAAGGGCCCATAAATACAGAATTCTGGTCATGAACACCTTTGCTGCCTTCTCATTTGTCTGATAAACACTGCATATAAGCACTTTAATTTAGGAAGGTTTATTTAATCTGTACATCTATGTTTTTGACCCATTTTTTAAGCCTTTGGCTGTCATTCAGAACTGTTCTATTTTTTTAATTGCTTTAAAGAGATTCTGAGATATTCTCTGTGTGTGTGTGTCTGTCTTTCTGTCTCTGTCTGTCTCCCTGTCTCTATCTCTACCTCTGCCTCTCTGTCTCTGTCTCTCTGTCTCTCTCTGTGTCTCTGTGGGTGTGTGTGTCTCTGTCTCTATCTCTGCCTCTCTGTCTCTGTCTTTCTCTGACTCTCTGTCTCTCTCTCTGACTCTCTGTCTCTCTCTCTGACTCTCTCTCTCTGTCTCTCTCTCCCTATCCTTTCCGTGAGCACTCAGACTGAGCCATAGCTCCATCTGCTGGAAGTGCATATCACTAACAACTACTAGAGATCTTGCAAGAAGTTGTCTCTCCACACATTTCTTCAGACTGCCCCCATCCACTCACCAAGCTTCTTTGTCTCAGTCAGGAACAGAGATTTCTCACGTTCAACAAGGGCAAGAGCAGAGGTCTCGGGAAGTCCTTAAGCATAATGGATAGCAAGCCAAGGGCTTACAATAAATTCATCTCCCTTATGCAGGTGCCCACACAGGACACCACTCTACATGGAAAAGCTATTATTAAAATAACAAATTCACAGGTCATATATTGATTAGATTTTGAAAACATTTATTTAGTTCTGCTTTTCATCTGGAATGGAATGGAGGAACTGCAATTTTCCACAATGCCTGAGCTCAGGCTTTCACAACATGTAGATCTCTACTTCGTTTTCATGTGAGAACAATAAGATACAGTTTTGAAAACCTTACTTTTAGTTTTGCATAAGTGTCTGTCTCTTCCAAGTCATAATACGTCTTCTTGTTCATAGAGTTTATTTTATGTGCTGTTCCATTTATCTATAATGCTAATTTTCATGGAACAAGAGAATTTTTTATATAAATAACCAAATGTTAATCCACAACAGCTTTGTCTGCTTTTCTAAAAGATTTATTCACGTGTATGTGCCTGTGTGAGTGTATTACACCTTTATGTAGTCACCCATGTAAGTCAGAAGAGGGGACCAGATAGCCTTAAGTTGGAGTTGCAGGCAGTTATAAGGAACCCAGTGACCCCTTGGAACAGGAGTGAAGTGCTTGTAACTGTAGAGACATTTCTCCATCCATTTGACTGCTTTGCAAATCATTATCATTTTTTAACCTTGAAATACTTATGACTTAAAGTATCTTACTATTTTAGGTTTGTGATCATAGTCTTTCTATTTAGTATAGAATGATCTGGAAGTTCCCACCTTCCTGCCTCGTGCTCCCAGGTGCAGGCATGTAAGCAGAAATCTTAACCCTACTGTCCTTTCCTCTCTATATGACAACCATCAGACTGGCTTGGTATTAATTGTTATGTTGCTCTGTCTTTAAGATTCCCTGAACTGTGTAAAGTCTAAGGAACTCAGACTATGTCCAAATATAAAACCGATCGCTCAGCATGCTCAGTCCAGTCTTATGCGCCATTACATTTTTATTGTTATATGTGATATTTGGAGGATTTGTGCCAGGTTTAGCATGATTGATCACCTGTTTATTTACAAATACTTAAGTGAACAGGGTCAGTAACCATTTTTTTGTTTTAACTCTCCATAATGTTTATGTCCTTTATTGTACTGAGTTCAATATAGAAATTGTACATCACTTGCCTTCAGCCTACTCCATATATAAAATTATGCTAAATAGAGATTAAAATTAGTCTACTACATAATCAGTATATAATTTCAGTATATAATTTAAAAATCAAAAAATAATAGTTTGCATAAGTACTAGCAATAGGTTAATTAACACAACACTTTGGTATTAATAAAATTTGATTGTTACATTTGTGCAACATCCAAATGCATAGCTCAATAAAAACAATAATTTTTTTGGCTTGTACTATAATAAATTGAACTAATATAGTACTTTAAACAATAAATGTAACATACAATAAAACACAAAAATCTACCTTACTTATTTTGATTGAGCATAGACCCTCTGGTAGAATATTGAAGTCCTAAAATTAACCCTATGTTATTTAGTGGATAAGGAGTTACATATACACAATTACACTTAATAAATTTAGCTAGTAAATGATGTAACATAACTTTGATGCTTCAGATAAGTATTTTTAAGACAAAGATAATCATGATAAACAGCAAGTGTCATCACTAAACATAAAGGAACAGAAGAAATACAGATGGCATTGATAAGACACAAATATTACATTAGTTTAGTGCTAGAAAGGAGATGTATATCTTAGAAATATCTCTGCATATCTATTTCCATAGTTAAAATGTCTTTTCTTCTTCTCCTCTTCATCCTCCTTAGTTATATCCAAGTGTTGAAAGCAAGTGTAAACATTTTAGCTTGCAGGGACCACCTGCATTTTATATAACATGGCATTTTATTTGTAGTGAAAGTTTGCACCTGAAATCTCCCAATCTCTGGAAAGGCTTTGTTTGATTAACATGCCCCATTCAATGGCCATAAAGAAGCACATATTTGAGATGAACATTTTCTGTGGGCTTTTTGATGATTGGCTTGCAGCCAAAGCACTTAGCCTGCTACTTAGGATATATTGTAGAACACCATATAACTGCACCTAAGAGTCTTTAATTGCTAATTGTTCCTAATAACTGTTTAGTATATAATGCACACAATAATACATGATGTCAGTTTGAATTTCAAGGCTGTTATTCAATCTCAAGTTTCTGCTGTGTTATGTTCTCTTCCTGTGGTTAATGATGTCTAAAAACCCTCAGTGGAGTAACCATCTTTGCTTTGGCAAGGGGCAAGGTCTGAATTAAAAGAATAACAATGAAAATAGAAAATCCAGGTTTGAGTAATAGCTTACTCTCTCTGGAATGCAATCGCATATCTTGTATAGAATAAGTGGCCTCTTTTGCGCATCCAACTGCAATGCACATTTCAATATCCATTCAGAATCTTTGAGGAACTTGGAATCCTTATACATGCTGTTACCTGTGTTCTTGGGGGAACTTTTTTAATGGTTTGTCTCTAAAACTTCTGAATTAAGCTTCCATCGCCTCTACGGAACACTTTCTCAGGAGCTCATTGGTTCCCCACACTTGCATTAGCTCAAAGAGAAATATGGAAATCTTCTAGTAAGGGAGATTACGGACAATCTTATAATTAACTAGTAACCCCTTTTCTTCTTCAGCTCTGTTGCAGTTTCACTAAGATTTCCAGCACTTTGGGTTGAAATGTCCTCTAGCCTGGTAGAAGTTGGCATCTCATTGCTTCCTCATGCTGCCAAATGACTGAGTGTTTCCTTCATTGACTTGGTTTCTGCCAGATTCTGGAATAGATAGTAAGCCGGATAAGAGAGACTGGGGAAGTATAAAACTCACTCTGAGACGGAATAGGAATAGGGCAGATCTGGGAGTCAGGGAGTAAGTAGGGAGAGAATTAAGGAAAGCCAAGAAACAAAACAAAACAAAACTGAAGGATCTATGGATTTGGCTAAGAAAAAAAAAAAACAAGATAAAAACCAGAAAAACAAGACCCCAGTAAGGAAGTGGAAGGGATCAAAGTTTGTTCATGTTTCAAAAGTATTTATTGTACAGGAGCATCAGAATATGGGTGCATAAGTTGATAGGCAAAGCAATGATCTTTTGCTTCAGCCTTTGTACGAACTCTCATTCTGCCTTATTCCTTTGTCTAACTTTGATAGATCATGAAACAGCTACCCCTTTGTTTTTCCTATGTCTGTTCCTTTTGATCTTGGAGTTAGAATGTGTCCCATTAAAACCCAGTCTCTCCCTTTTCCCTGAATAGGAGTTCCCCCGTGACTTCTTTCCCATCAAGGATTTGGTGACACAATGTTGTGCTTTCTTGTATGCTACTGCTGGCTTTTTTGGATTCCTGCCCAGCTGCCATATGAACAGGCTCAGCTAACCTGCTGGAAGAAGAGAGACCATGTGGGACAGAGGAAGTTTTCCAGCACAGGTGATCCCAGACCAGCCAGCTCCCAGGCAACCTGCTTCCTGAAGATGCTGGAACAAATTCAGTAGTAACTACCCAGCTGAGCCTCGCCCAACTTTCTGATCATTAAATTTAAGGGTTATTTAATGAGCATCAAATGATTATTTGTGGAGATTTTTTATACATGTAATGCTAACTGTAATAAAATTACCTAGATTTCTTAATTTCTTAAGAAATTAAGACATCTTAATTTCTCTTGTGTAGTAATAAAAGTATTCTTAGAAAATCTGTGTTTAAAATGTAGCTTTTCTTAAATCTTCTTCTATAAATCTCCTAAGAAATTTGCATGAACACCTGCCCATATTAATTATATTTATGGTTCAAGACAGTTTGGAAGATTTTGATCTGTAATTCTGGCATTAAAAAATTACTGAAATTCTTATATCTTCTGTGCAGTTTAAAGTCTAATGTATATTTGCCTAATGCATAGTCTTATTTAATAATATAATATACTTTTCCCTTGAATCCTAGTAGCTATTTTAAGATCTCAATATCAAGAATATCTTGTTTTAGTGAAAAGAGATATCAAATCTAGGGACTAACTCCATCAAATTTTAAACTGCATTAACAAAAGGACCATTTTCTGACAGAAATATTTTTGCTGTTCATCTAAAGAATTATGCATGGATCTATATATTGTGTTATTCAGGGCATCTGAATAATTTAATAATTCAGGAATTTCCTTCAAAATTAATAGATCAACCAGTACCAAGTACTCAAATTTATATGTCAACAGATTGCCCTATGATAATAATGGTTCCAATGATACACACAGATGTCAATGACAATCTCAAATTTTTACATGCGCAGTTTAAATTTTTTCCTTTGATTAAAATAGGAACTACTACATCTTGGAAATGCTGTTAAGAGAAGGGTTACAAATTCCACCTGTGTTACAAAAAAAATATATATATATATACCATATGTTCAAGATTAGAGTTGGTACAACTTTTTCAAGTTAAAAAACTACAGAAAGCTGTTTTATCTATGTTAAAAATTAATATCAAATGGATTTAACTGCTCTAAATTCTGCAAGTTTTTATGTCAGCCAATGCCTAGGCAGGAAATAGATGTGTCAATCATATTGTGGGACTAGAGAGAGTAGGGAAGACTCCAATGGCAGGAGCATCAGTATGATGCTCTGAGATTAGTACCACTAGGAAGTTCTATTGTTTGTTTTCCTTAGGAGCAAGGGAGCAACAATCATGATGAGTAACTGTGGCACTCTCCGATAACCAACAAGTCCACGATGTGGTAACCTGGGATGAAAAGAACCATAAACCTCGATCTCTTTTTATTCCATACCTTCACCTTTCAGTGCCTCAAACTGCTTAAAACTTGTAACAAGCCACAGGCTCCTATCAATTACACTCACGCAATTCTTCGCTGTCGGACTCCCAGGTAGTCTGAAACTTAGGAAAAGGTGGAGACCGAATCAAGGGAACACACAGGAGTAAGGTCCCTAGCATAACTCCCATATAAAGACAAGGATTAGAAGATATTTTTTGATTCTTTTCTAACTATCTGAGGATAGTGGCATGTCAAAATTAGGATACCACTAACATGCTTGCTTGCTTTTAGAAATTGTAAGGAAGAGAACTATGAAAGATTGAAAGGGGTAAAACTACTAGAAACAGCGTAAGACCTGAATACGCTGTCCATACTCGCTCCATACTTATTCTACTCTCAATACTTTAATGAAGTCTTTCATCATCACTTCATTAGCTCATTACTTTTTGACTCAGCATCATTATTTTCTTAACCTAAAATGTATGAAAACAAAGCTAATTTATTTTTCCTGCTACAGAGGTCGAGGCAATCATTCAAATCTCTATGAATCATTGAGTCCATCTGGTTTTGATTTTAGTTTTGTTCTCCCTGTGAGAACCTGCACTACAAGATAAACTTATTTGTAAACAAAATTTCTTCATCTGCATAGCAGTGATGATAATTGGTCCTGCTTCAGAGGAATGCTGTGTGAGGCAGAGCAATAACGCAAGCACAACAAGCCCATAAACACTCACAATGAGTAAGCTAAATTGGCCAAGACACCCTGTCAGCGGGTAATAAATGACGCATGTCCTAGCCGGTTTCAAAAGGACCAATCAGAAACGTTCCTACAGCAGCTTAATTTTCCCAAATCCATAAAAACCCTTCAACCTGTTTCCAATGAAGAGCTTCTGTATTGGAATATCCTGGAGTCTGTGCAGTTGACTTCGCGTCCTCAAGCCCTGTTTCCAGAGAAATGGGGCCTGCACGCAGGCAGCAACAACAAGCCCATAAAAACTACAGCTGTGAGAACTACAAAAATCCCCTGTACAGTTAGAAACAAACCTAGCAAATGGCAAGCATTTCTTATTGGTGGCTAGTACAAGTTTAATATAAAGATATCAATTAAAAGGTTGAAATTGTTCCTATTTCATTTATAATTTTCCTTTATTGGTATGTTAACTGCCTCTTAGTGTGATAGATATCAGATAGTGAAACCCAGAGAAATGATGCAAATGACGTCCTTTGTGCTCTTGAATGGGTATAAGTCAAAAAGGTAGCAAGCTAAAGAAGAAGGACCTGCAGACTGTTGGATTTTACCTGGTTTTAAAAAGATTTTATTGCTTAGTATGGTTTGGTAGGAAGAACAAAAGTTGCCGTTCTCAGAGCAGAGGTCCCAGTCCTCCTTAGGCTGTTGCAGCTGTAATTGTTTGTTTTCTTTTGTGGTTTTGTTTTATGTAAAGTTGTCACAAAGAATAAAAGATGCACATCTCCTTGAAAATATACGGACTGAATAACTATTTCCATACAGAATGCACAGCTACATTCAGCTTCTAAACTCAGTTCTTAAGCATTCCCTGGATGCTCTGATAGCCCACCATGTCTTCATCTAAGCTCTCATCCAGCGGAGCCAGAGCCCCAGCTCGTTTCCGATGCACTCTGGTTCCTGCAGACAAAACACTTTCCTTGATGAAAATAGATTATTAGCTTTCTTTGTGTGGAAGCAATCAAACCCTATAAGAAGCAAAAGAAATGTGCTAAAGACTGATAATCAGCTAATTGAAGCTTTCTCTACCAAATAAGAGAAGACACCAAAAGGCTACTGATTGAGTCAGAGGAATGAGGAGAAGTGCACAAGCACTTTATTGGGATTGGATTTCCCTGTTTGGAGGTTACTGTGGGAACAGCATCAACTTGTTGGGGATCATCTATAACTCTTGTCCAAATCAGAGAAAGCCGAATGTACTCTGTGGAGTTCTCACTCAGGTATAAATGTGCCTTTTTAATGTTTCCTTTGAGCTGTACTCGTCTGCCCTGTGATTGGAAAGCCTAAAGTTTCTTTGTTCCTGATAAGGTTTTGCAGTTTGCAATTTAATGTGTCTCTAAAATTATTATTGCCAGTCCCTAATGTGGGGAAATTGGTGATGGCTTTGCTTTGACCACTGCAGGTTATGGGTCCATCAGAAATACTGCGGGAGAGCATGTGAGAGGAGATAGATGTCAAAGAAAAGCTAAGGAAAATGAGACATAAGCTACAGGGCGTGTAGAGATGCAAAGGGAGAGAGAGCCTGGGAAATAGGTAGGTAATCTGGGTGTAGTACAAAAAACAAAAACCCAGAGACAGATATGGGGTTCAACCTGAAGGTCAGAAAATCAAAACAGCCAGCTGCTGGCTCTTACCTCTACCTCAGTCCAAAATGGCAATCTTTCCTCTCCAGAAATCTCAGAATGAGTCTCTGTGTGAGAACTGTCTCCGCCTGCTTTATATTCCTCTCTAGGGCTGGGTTTAAAGTCATGCACCAATCCCGCCCAGTTTCTTTAGCTAACCAGTGCGGCTATTGGGAGTAAAGGTGTGCATCACCACTGCCTGGTCTGTAAGACTGACCAGTGGGCCTGTTTTACTATCTGATCTTCCGGCAAGCTTTGTTTAGTAAAATACAAAGGAAATATCATTGTATCTGGGTGAGGAACTGAAAGCTGAAATTTTGAAATCTCCTAATTTTACACAATTCACGGTCATCACTGAACATTTTTGTGTAAGAATTAAGGACAACTTCTTATTATCTTCATTAACAACTATAGCAGCACTCTGGTGGTTTTAATGAGAAGGGTGCCCCTCTATTCATATGTTTGGTCCCAGTTGGTGGGACTGTTTGAGAAGGATTAGGAGCTATGCCCTTGTTAGAAGAGGTGTGACCCTAGTTTTGGGCTTTGAGGTTTCAAAAGCCTATGCCATCCCTTGTGCCTGTGGATCAGATGTAAGTTCTCAGCTACTTCTCTAGTGTCTGCTATTATGTCCCTACCATTGTGGTATGGACTTAAACCATCTGCAATCTTGAACCCCAAATTAAATGATTTCCTTATAAAATTCCTTAATCATGGCATTTTGCCATGGCAATAGAAATTAACTATGGCATAGATTATCACTAGCATTTGTTTCTGTATCACTAGCCATATGCTAGATATGATACACCTAAATATTGCATATTCACATAAAACCATTGTGTGTTCTACAAACAAAACATTGTTTGTGTTCTATAAACAACACTAGAAATCATTGTGATTCTATACCATAGGTAGAGAAACAGAGATACAGAGAAGCCAAGAAGCATCCTAGAGGAATGACAACTGATTTTTGGTTATAAATTCTCAGTTATACATTGTACTATTTTGATAAGTATAATAAATATATTCTGAAACAGGTAAGGTATTTTAGTATATTTTGTATGAAAACACAAGAGTTGATTGTACAAAGAAGACACACAGCTTAAATATGCATGTAAATAGAAAAGAGAAAGAGAAAATCGACTACTTTCTTAGAAATGTCATATGTAAATATTTGAGGAAGAAAGGTCTAACACAAAGTAAAATACTAATGGATCCTGGAATCGGAGATGCCTGACACATTATATCCAGTACAGATTCATTGAGAGACATGTAATGAGGTTAATCACAGTGGGGACAGGGAATGGCATAATAAACATGGCATACAGAAAAGTCAAGTAAATGGCTGAAGATAGTGTAGAAAGAGTCACAGTGTTTGGGTCACCAATGAGAGCATCGTGATCTCCAGTTTACTATCAAGGATACATTTAGAGAACATCTGAATGATTTTCAGAGGTGTGTGTGTGTGTGTGTGTGTGTGTGTGTGTACAAGTATAAGAACATGTGTGCATGGAAACAGAAATCATACTTAGATATCATTCCTAAGTAGTCATATACCTCTCCTCTCCTCTCCTCCCCTCCCCTCCCCTCTGCTCCCCTCTCCTCTCCTCCCCTCCCCTNCCCCTTCCTTCCCCTCCCCTCTTTTCCTCTCCCCTCCTCTCTCCTCTCCTCTCTTCTTCTCTCTCTCTGATTGTATTTATTTAGCTCTCCCCTCCCTTCTCTGCCCCCTCTCCTCTACTCTCACTCACTTTCTGTATATATCTATCTCTCTCCTCATTTCCTTTCTTTCTCCCTTCTTTTTATTTTCTGCTCAACAACTAGCACATTGTTTGGCAAGTAGTGACATAGTGATAACACTAAATGAACATTTGCAGAAACAACAAATGAATAAAGAATAATCAAGACAGAATCCATCCCAGTCTTTACTAGATTGTGACATCACCTCCCACAGATCACACATGCCAACTGTCTTAGCATATATCACTTTAAATGCTAATAAAGCATATATATATATATATACATATTTACCCTATGAAAACATGTCTACATAAAGTTGAATCTTTTCAGACAACATTGTAGAGAACGACTTAAAAGGAGCAGAATTTTCCCTGTATAATGTGACAAGGATGAAGCAGGAAATCACTGAAGTCAGCCTTCTTGGTACTTCTACTGGTGGTACAGATAATAAAATTCAAGTGAAGGTAATGACGATTGTCAATGATAGACATTGCAGCTGAAGTTCAAAAAAATTAAAAAGGTGACTAAGAGAGTTATTGAAATATCCAGCAGTGTATGCACTTAAGAGTTTATCTCACACTTCTCTTCATTTAATTTATGAAGAGAAAAATTCCTGTGCTAGAGTAAGCTGGCAGTTGCGGTCATTAACAGAAAGCTATTGCCTGCGGGTATGTAATAAAATGTCCTACACCTTGATTCCTTTTAGTGTTAACTATTTTGAGGTTGTGATTGAAAATTACTGTTGAGTTGCAGATAACACTAGCTGTGTTCCACCAGCAATAAAGATACTAAACTGGTTATAAAAGCAGTTAAGGTATTATTATGTTTGTGTCATTAGATTTACATTACTGACATAAACAGTTCAAAACAACACACATTTATATGTAATTTAAGTACTATCAATTCAACTTGCCTTAACAAATCCATGGTCCTTTATGCAATTGCAAGAATCTGGGCTTCTTTCGACTTGACTGAACAACTCTCTCTTCTATTAAATGGCTTTTCATATCGCTTCAGTAGCACCCTCTGAAAATTAACTTCTTTGTATGTTAAAGGAATTGCTCCTCCAAGGAGGATAAAAAGAAAAAAAAATCTAGCAGAAAGGAGGAAGGCAAGTTTTTTGGCCTTTATATTCTGTGAAACAGATTAAATAAATTCACAGTCAAGCATTAGAATTCACCTAACCTTGTGGCACACAACAACTTCCAAGTACCTGGGTAAGATCTATATTAAAATCATCCAACCAGTACTTTTTGTTGGTAGCATCTATATTAACAGAATGACCTAGCAGAGACTTTTTGTGTAAAAGTAGAGGCACAATCTTGGGTGGGAATCCACTTACACCCCTAGTACCCAAAAGGGACTCTGGTTGTATCAGAAGCAATTTTGGTTGTGAAAAGAATCTATGCTATGTAGAGATCATGGGGAAAATATTGTTTGTGAGTCATGCTTTCTATGCATCTACAAATTTGCTAAATTCTCGTATGTATAAATTGACTGAAAGTCAGTCACATGTTAAATGGCTGTCTGTATCTATTCTCAGGTCACATATACAAGATCCAGGTCACACTCTCTTGGCATCCGAGACACTGTTGAAATCTATTTTCCTGTGTGTAAAATTCATAAAGAAGTGATTTGGGTCCACGATTTTCTCCTTATGTGAGACAAACCTACTATACTTTGTCATTAGGTACACTAATTAATGTATTGCTGCAGTGACCAAATACCCAAAAGAAATTGCTTGGGGAAAGAGTTACTGATAAATGTTCAGAGTTTCAGAACTATCCTGACATCTCAGTGAGAAGGCCAAAGTATAGCAAAAGAGTTCACATCACAGTGGACAGAAGAGAGACAGGGATTCACAAAGACACAAGCAACAAGTTATATCCTCAAGGATACACATCAAGTGAACACTTCCTCCACGTAGGTGCCACCTTCTATTTTTGGCCAACTTTTAATCCTTCCATCATATTATCCATCATGGGTATCCATCAACTGGGTAAAATTGTCTATGAGCCAGTTCCCCCTGGAAATGTCCTTCCAGACATCCTCGGAGGTGTGCCTAACTAATCACCTGGAGGCCTCTCAATCAATTAAGTTGGTAAGACTTACCATAGTAAAATCAGACTTGGTGAATTCTCCACTGAGATTACTGTGTAGTGTTAATATTGTAAACACAGCCCCTGAAAGTGGTTGCCAGTGTAGAGTGTGTTTCAGCCTCAGCACAGGGATTATGCAGAACCGATGCTAGATATTCCCTCGGGTAGAAAATAGTATATTTTCTTCTATAAACGGTCTCACTTCTGTTAGAGCTTGACTTTTTGAAGCACAGAAATGGGAAATTTATGTTCTTATGAATGAATATAAATGGTAATGTGTGGTTATAATCCATAATTAAAACTCTCTGAAAGAAAATGCAGGGAAATGATGGAAAACATTTGCATAGATGGAAGAGCAACACTGCTGCGTTTTTGCAGGCAGGAGAGAGAGTCTGTTGAATTATTGAAGAATTTAAATAGAAGCCCACACGGGCACAGTCCTGCTTTATCCCCCTCTCAAGAACGTTCTGTGCCCAGTTCTAGACATACAATCTTAGACACACAGTATAGACCTTTAAGAACAAAACCAAAAACAGTGTTTAGAGATAAATGCTTTCTAAATAAAATCTATAAACTCAGCATCAAACAATTATTGCCCTTTATATATGGCGATTTTTATAATGCAGTACAAAGCTCACTTCGGAGTCACAGGCATGTATTTTGGCTTATGACTTCTGACTATCCTCGTCAACATGAGGACCTGTTGCTCAGTCCTTGCTGCCAAGTGTCACGCTTTTCTATATTTTAGCACTCAGTTCTCATCTACTCACTGTTGACAGTCCTAGGCTGCATGGCATTTGAATTAATGCCAGCTTTTCCACATTATTAGAACGTGTGTTCACTGTGTCCTTGAAGCATTTCCTTTGTTCGTGTTCAGTCAGAATGCCCATCTTCAGCAGCCCACTTGGAAATTGCTTTGATAACCTGCTGTCAGCCATCCTCTTTATATGACCAATGTATCGAAACTGAATTACCATAAGTATGACTTTCTTTCTCATGTACTGACAGTGCTTTGGGCCCTCATTAATGCAGATCATTTTGCCATTTAATTTTAAATGTAACATACAGAGGAGGGTCACCGAGGAACTGGATATGACGACATCCATGACAGGTCTGCCTGACCATAGCTCAGAGAGGTATGCACTGAGTTCTCAGTTAAAATTTAATGACAGAAGCCAGCATGGTCCTGTCAGTTTCTCCCCTTTCCCCGCCTGGCATTGAGCTACATTCCAGTTCTGTCTTCTTTTACTCCTTTTCTCTTTTCACCTTGCCACCCGTCTGAGCAAAGGGTAATGTGCTGTCACTACACATGAGGGTTCCATAACTAGGGTTCATTTATGAATCAGCTTCTGCCATTCCAAGGGAGGGATAAAATGGTCTCTAGCAATAACCGCAGGTTCTTATATTGAATGCACTACTCATCACGATCTACATTTTTAATGTCTCTGTTAAACTATCCATATATCTTTTTCCTTCTTTCTGTTGTTGTTGAATGTGTGATCTCTAAGTAAGGATGGTTGTGTACATGTTGGGGCATGAGCACACATAAGCCTGTATGTAAAGACCAGAGGCAAGCCTTAGGTATCTTATTCTATGGCTCCTCCCCTTAGGGTTTGAGACAGAATGTCTTCGTTGAACATACAGCTTACCAGTTTTGGCAGACCGGCTGATCCGAGGACCCTGTCAATTCCCCTTCTTTGATCTCCCAGTACTGAGAATACAGGTATGTGCCTACACATGCGACTGCTTGCCTTGAGTTATAGGATTCAGACGTAGGGCCTCAAGCTGGCATGGCCAGTGCGGCAGTCACAGCGGTGTCTCCATAGATCCTGTAAGTGTTTCTAGACTATTAAGTTAGATGCTGAGATGCTTTCCTGTAAGAGCAACTCTCTCATTTGGCTAAGAAGTTAAAAATCAAAGATAAAGTAAATAAAGATAATCATGCCTCTTCCAGTCTAATTGAGAACATGAAATCAAAGGCCTGAGGTGTTTATTTTCAAGTGTAATAAATGAAAGCTAGCATGCTAAAAATATTAGAAAGAAAAAGCCACAGGTTTGTGGCATCAGTGGAGGATGGTATTCTAAATAATAATGGGAAGAAGACCTTCTTTTTCAAGTGATTGAAGCTAAGTGTCTTTATGCACAACTATTCTTTCATTTTAATTAGCAGTAATAGCAATCTTCTTAAGGTGCAAGGACATGTCCCTATCTCCTTAAGTAGAAAACACAGAACATAATTTAACCTCTCCCTGATGCCCTGGGGTTATCTCTGTGAACATCAACAGCTGCATTTTGCAGTAATATGATGATGTCCTCAGGGACCACTCAATGCACACAACCTGTCTGACTTAACACAAAATGAGTTCAGAGTAGTGATCTCTCAGAATTAATTTTTTAACCATTTCAGACTTTAGGTATTTTTTTTTCTTTTCTTACTCTCAGGTGAAATCTTCACATGGAGCTATGTCCCTCATTTACTATTTGCTGTGGACTGATAAATCTTATCACCAGAGTATGTATGTGTGTATGTACGTATGTATGTATGTATGTGTGTGTTAGTGTGTTTGTGTATCTCTGTGTGCATCGCTGCATACCTGCATTTGTGTGTGTCCCTGTGTGTGTGTGTGCGCGCACACATACAATAACTCCAGCGCACACAGTATGCATAAAGTCTCCAACTATATAAAGTTTTGCATTAAGGGAAAACAGATCTCTCATATTGATAATTGAAGAGACTTTAAAATGTGCAGACATCTAATTCTATGCTGTCTCTATTTCTCTTTGCCAAAGTAGAATTGAATTATCTGGCTCCCACTTAGCCAAAACCTACCACTTGTGTACCATCTCTGGTACCCACATGGAGGAAGAACACTGACTCTCACTAAATGTCTGACTATTGCCTGCTGCCTCTAACATCCACACAAATGTTCTGGCATACAAGCCACTTCCCCAGATGAATATATGAAATTCCAAAAAGTTTTACTGGTCTTTATTTGTGTGTGTGCGTGTGTGTATGTGTGTGTGTGTGTGTCTATTGAGATATATGCAAGCAACTGCTTTGAATGTAATAAGCACATGCACATGGATACATTTATTTAAAGCACAAAGGTTAATTTGGGGGTGTCTTCTCCAATCAATCTTGATCTAATTTTGTGAGATAATATGATAATATCTCTCACTGAACCTGGAGCTCATCAATTCAGCAAGGCTGCCTGGCCAACGTACCAATAGATCTTTCTCCATCTTTTTCCCTATGATATTGTAACAGAGATGTACATCTGTGCCTGAATATTTTATGTGTGTACTGGGGACCCAAATTCATGTTTTTAAATCAAGCACTTGACTCATTGACTCATATCCGAATCATGTGCTGGGTAAATATTATATTTCATCAAAATCACAAATTCTACTCCTATATACTAGCTTTCAAAACAAGAGTGAGCCCTAAGTCTTTATGACAAAAGAGATTCTAGACCTATTAGTGTTTATTTAGTTATCTTTAGTTATATAGAATAAATTTGTGGTATTTATAGTTTCATACCTATTTATTAATTACATGGGCATAAAGGAATGTTCACTACTTATTTCCTTCCCGTCTTACCATGATATCTAAGAAAAGGCAGACCTAAACTTCAGAATGGCAATGAAAAAGCAACCCCACCCCAATTTCATGCCAATCCTTTTACCCTCTCCAAAGACTTCACATCAGATTTAACTTCTGTTAGATGACACATTAACATCTCTAAAACCAGAATATAAATGGGACAAATATGTTTGTAAGCAAGAATATTGGCAATGTTTTCACAGCCAAATTACATGCTAGTGAACGTTCTTTTCATTACTGAAAATGAGATTTTTAAAAATTTTATTTCAAGTAGAATTCTTTGAAAGGGTCCTTCAGTGTTATCTTCAGGAACCAGTTAATCCCTGAAACACAGTCAAGTAGCGCATGCAGGGGAGGGTGGTGGTGGCATGGACTATGACTGTTTTGTGCTCGAGATAGTCTTTATATTTTGTTTGAACTTGACTTGAGTAATTGGCATTGACTCTTCTGGATCTTGCAACTTGCTAGTGTTTAGCATAATTACATTTCTAAAAGATACATAATTTTTATTTCCTCATAAGTAGTTTCTTGTTTTTTCTTTCTCTCTCTCTCTCTCTCTCTCTCTCTCTCTCTCTCTCTCTCTTTCTTATTGTAGAGAAGAGAATGAGGGACCGATTATCTTGCTGGTGTTGCTGCTCAGCTTTTCTCAATGGTCTGTATGTTAAATTCTTCTAGGTTGCCAGGGAGTTGTTCCTTCTGCCTAGAATGCTGTCATCTGTCTCCCTCTGTCTAACCATGGTCCATCCTCACCCACTCACTCTCTGCCCCCTTGGCAGAGACTGGCAGGCTGTTAAAGACATGCCACTTTGCTCTTGGGGTATACATTCAGATTACGTTTCCCTGTACTCTTCTATACAGTGCTGTTTGTCAAAATATGGTGCTTACTTATGGCCACACTTCATCCCATCGTTTTCCAGTTACCATATGTTGGAGTTCCCTACCCACCGCTGACTAAATGGAAATGATTTCTATGATCTCAAGGAGGGTCCACTTAAGAAATAGAAGGAAGCTGGGTTCCTGATTCACTACTTAGATAGAAGCAAACAGAAGTTATATCCTTCAGGAATAATTATTTTGGACAGTAGCTTAAACAAAGCACATACTCAATATTAATCTATAATAATAAACAATAATAGAATAAATTTAACAAAAATTTAAAAATAATTTCAGTACTCCGAAACTCAGTGCCTCAAAACAATGACCACATACTATCATCTAGACTCTGTGGTTCAGGGCTTGAGGTATGACTTAGCTAAGTGGCTTGGCATCAAGGAGTCTCATGATATCAAAGCACAACAACCAGGGCTATGGAATGTGGGAAGAGAGGGTATCCGCTCCAGTTTCCTTCACATGGCTCTAAGCAGGTCTGACTTCATTGCTACACAGGCCTTTATTTAGGGCATGGCAGCCCATTCTTACAGGGAGAATGGTGATGGAGGAAAGGTGGGAGGAAAGACAGAGAAAAATGACACAGAAATGGAGACCTGTTGATAGAGAGGAAATGTGCTATCTTTTTATAAACCTCAGTTTAGAAACAGTCCATCATTTAAGCTATATTCTATTAATATTTGTTAGAACAGAGGCTCTAGGTCTAGCTAACTTTGAAAGGAAGTGTTGGGGATTATATAAGGCCTGAACTTCAGAGATTGTGGATCACTGATACACTTCCTAGAAGATAAGATTCCACTTAGCATGTAGACCTCTGAATAACGCTCATCCAAAAGCAAAGCTAATTATATCTTCTGCCCAGCTGTGATATAAAACCATACTTAAAGCAAGCAAGAATGACAGAGGAGTCTATGAGTTATCGGAGAGCATCTGAATATAGATTTTTAAGGAACAAAAGTCTATTCCATATTCTTTCATGGTGATCACACCTCACAAAGATATTGAGTGGTCTAGAGAAGCCTTTCCTGATTTATGGAGATGAATGTGTCCCAGCATAGCTAGGAATACAGCCCAGTGCACCTGTAGATGATAAAATGTCACAAAACAATGTGAAAGGAGTAGACATCCCTTCATGGCGAAGTCTTCACTAAAGTCAATAGTAGGAAAAGACATTCATTCTTAAATAAAAACTTTGGATTATGAGTTATAGTTGTTATAAATTTAATACATTTTTGTTGCTTGAAGAAGAATGAGTACTTTTAGATATGTCTTACATTAAAGGTAGCTATTTTGTGATCAAGAGCCTCACTGAACAGAAATGACAATAATTTTACTCCAATAATGGTTGTAAGACTAAGTACTGATCTGATGTGTATCTCTAGATCAATGTGCACAAGGAAATATTTTTTTTCAGTAGAGCTCATAAACAGTAGTACAATGAATTAATGAATACTGTATTCATGTAATCTTAATTGGTAGAATATTGTGTTTATTCTTAGAATTATAATAATGAAGAATTTTCTAGTAAAATGTAGATTTTTTCAAATATAGCATTGCTTGTCATTTATTCTTCTCCAAGAAATGTTATTACTATAATTTAAAGTATGTTCGATGCTTTTATTCAACCTGTGCCTTAGATAATATATACATCCAGTCAATTCTAGGCATTTGGATGATCTCTGTGGTGATATGTTCTTTGGGGAATATTTTTATACCCGGGGAGAAAAGAGTCAAGTAGAAAATGATATTTATGAACATCTGAATAAAGATAGATCACGTCTTCTTCCTGTCTTCTCTTCATTGAGCTCACTGTGTTCAAAAGAAAATATTGATCCTCTGTAAAGACATCGATGTTTACAAAGGTCACAGAAAACAAACATCAATACATTATCCCAGCTATTGAAAATTTCTAGTACCACAAGATGTAGAATTATAAAACTTTCCACATCTATTTTAAAACATGATTCTCCTTTGAAAATGCAGTCTAGTATAAGTTAATTCCATCACAGATATCAGAAGAAATTGCTGCTCATTTTATTTTTTAGCACTTGATATTATATATGTTTAGTTTTATTTTAGTTGATGATTAGTTTATAAACATTCATGTATTGGAGAATCTTAAGAGATATCATTATGAGAAAGTTACAAATAGGTATGGTTAAGGGAAAAGGTTAGAATTAGAACAAAGTAATAAAAAAATCATAGCATTTAGCAAGGAACATGTATGCCAATAAAACAAAAGATAGTTCTTCCACATGCTTTATTTCTAAACTGGACTTAGACTATTATAAATATCACCACATATGATTAAAAATTCCTCTAATGTCACCCATAATAAATAATAAATATTCTTATAATTGTGCTATTAAAGATCTTAACCACAATACTAATTATGAGGTTATTAATCTGAAGGGCAGCATCTATATTTTTCTACCAGAGGAGAAGGTGATGTGGTAAATTGCTTTGACTTCTTTTTAAAAAGATAAGCATTTGAGATAATGACAGTAGTTCATTAATTTTTAATTCTGTGATGTCTGACACATAATACATGTTCATAAATATTTCTGGGGTAAATGAAGGAAATGAATGGAAGGGAAATGAAGGAATTAAGTGTGTGCAGGCAACTCAAACTTATATAGATGAAATACAATTGTAAGATGATTTGTAAAATTATCATACACTTGATGATTTGGGCAAAGATTGCAAAATAACATTCTAAAGTAGTTCAAGTGTTTTTTCTTTTTCTTATAAACATTGCCACCTAAAAGGGAAACAACCAAATTCTGCTGCTGTCCCTACATAATGAGGTTTGTCTATTACCAAGTAGAAAGCACTGTTAGATATCAGGTAAGCTGAATCTTACTGAGTATTTTTCATTGCACATAAACCCTATTTTTCATGCACACCATCCTTTCTCAGTACATTATGTATTTTGGGTGATCAATAAATAATGAAGAATAACAATAACAACAACATCAACAGAGCCCTTGGGGACCACGAAGCATGCACTCAGGCAAAGGTCTGAGCTAACAGATGGTTTCTTCATTGTGCCTTGAAAGCAAGCCTCGTTGCCTTCAAGAGAACTGCTAACAGCGGTAAATCCCTGAGCAATTGGCCTTCCATCAAAAACAGTCTGTATCCTGTCTCAGGGAGTTCACAGCGAGGGACTTTTGGCAAAGACGTCTCAGTTGATCACTCCTGTAATGGAGCAATTATAGTAAGAGAGGTTGTCTGTGATGTAACCCAAACCCTCATTTCTATACAGCTGTGCAGACCATCAACTCAAATTGTACCAAGAAGTCAATTGGGAGCCTGTTTGGAATATGGGATATTTATTGGCTGACAATGAGGAAAGCCTGTTTGTTCAACCACAGCAGAATTTATCTTTGTCAACTCTGGCCTTGGACATTTAGAATCCTAGCAAATAGTAACAGCAGCCTGCCAACCAGGCTGTTGTGCATGTCCCCCGTCTTAACTGTCTTGGAGCATGTCTGTCCCTCATGTCCCAGACTGTCCTGATCCAGGGATCCTTTAGTTTATCCCTTGACTCCGTGAGCTTATAGTGCAACCCTTTAACTTTTGTGACTTCCTGAATGAATTTTTCAGAGTTTTGATGTACTGAAAAGGAATTATCAAATAGGCAAAAGGGTTATTATTTACATATGCTTTATAATATGCTAAATTACTGGCTAACATTAATGTGTACTTAAAAGCAAAGAAATATTTTCTGGTTTATGAAGCAGTTTGAGAACAGACTACATATCTAAATTTCAACAACTCCCTGATGCTGCTTTTACTTGGATTCTTTCCATTGCAGTTATAATAATCACTTTAAAATGAACCTAGATAATGCCTGTTAAAGATTAGCTAGATTGTGCTAACATAGACCTTAAGTGTGTACCACAACATTCCGTGAATTTGGGGTTCTAGACAGAATAAGCAGGAATGAGAAAGCTGTGCAGGGTTATTTGTTGCTCTTGGTTTCTGAACTGTGGACATGTGACTAGCTTCTGGAGTGATATTTTTGTTTTTGTTTTAACAAATAAACCTTACTGAAGATCAGAGTGCAGAGCTAACCCTCCAGTGAGTTAGCTCTGCACTCTGATCCCAAAGACCTATAATCCCAGAAGACAGAGGTCGAGAGATCTCTGTTAGTTCAAGGTCACCCTGGGGTATATGAGATTGAATCTATCTAAAAGAGAAGAAGAGCTCACACAAGGCTGATCCCAGCACTTGGTATCCCACGCCTTTTGTGGAGCACTAGGGAGCAGAATACAAGAGTTATATGGCTGGGTGAAGGGAGTCGATAGGAGCTCAGTGTAGTTTGAAAAAGCCCCTGCAGACTGAGAATACAGACTGAGAAGACCGTCTGAGGACAGGATCGCCCCTGCCTCGCTCTGAGCATTTGTAGAGGCAAAAGGTCTCTCTAGTTACTGGCTGCACTGCTTCTCTGATCTTCAGCTTTCATCCCCTAATATCTGAATCTGGGTTTTATTTATTAAGACTAGATCCTTGCTACGGCTTCTTTTCCCCTGCTTCTGCCTCTATGACATCCCCACCATGATGGAATGTTCCTATAATTGTGAGCCCCAATAAACCATTTCTTCCTTTTGTAAGTGGCATTTTGGGGTTTCCATTACAGCAACAAGTAACTAAGAAAACTTAGCTCGAGAGCACTTCCTTTTTTTAGTGATGAGAAATTTGGACTGGGACCTACTAGAGTTATGCATGTGATCGGACGATCACATGCCCAGAGCTGCAAATGAGGTCTTTGGAAGGTATAGCTCTAGCTTCTGTTATCTACAGATACAGTATGAACACCCCGTTCACTTATTGTCAGCTGATCTTGCCATGCATTTGATCTGATACATAGGCAATGAACTTATAAGTCCACTCTTGGAAACCATCAGCTACTCATTGCAAGCTCTCTTTATTTGGAGTGTAAAGGGAAAACACATTGATCTGCTGTGTGTGACTTTCATAAGTTTTAGACATTCAGTAAGAGACCAATAGTGTGCAAAACATTAGTGTAACTGGGGAGTCAATTCAGATCTTAATTTTGAAAGAATGTAGACAAAACAGAAGGAATCAATCCTGTACTTTGGCTTAATCACAATTTGGGAGAAAATAAGCTGACTCATCTCAAGGGCAATAATGAAAACAATTAGTGATAATGTTTCTAACTTGAACTGTAATTTATGGACTAATCTAATCCCCACTTATCGAAATATTCTAACATCCACCAAGAGCCAGTGAGGCATGTTCAGAGTACATCAACAGATGTTCATAATTCCTTTAATTATCAAACAGACATGGGCTACATTCCTAACATTGTAACAAGAGGCAGCCTGAAGAATTGACCAGTAATTAAATTATTTTTAAAATAATGATGGTTTTGGGAACATTTGTCTCTGTGTGTGATGATGTATTGATGTTCAAAAGTCCTTCATTGTATGAGTCCAGTATTAGGAGTCCATATGTCAAAATATATATTATAGTTGGAAATAAAAGTCTGACTATGTGAAGCCAAACTAGAGGTCATGAAGAAGCATATGTTTTCTTAAACACATCAGATAGTTATAAACCTTATGTAACTTTACCAAATTTATAAGTGTGCCATAACATTTCCAGCAAGCTATTATTTAGATATAATTTGTAATATACTAAATTATTGACTGGTTAACTTCAATGCATACTTAAAAGCAAAGAAATATCTGGTTTATGAAGCAGTTTGAGAACCGACTACATTCTAAATTTCAACAACCCCCTGATGCTGCTTTCAGTGGGAATCTTTCCGCTGCAGTTGCAATAATGTGTTTATTATGTTATGGGATAAATGTTGCTAAATAACATCACCTGTTTGATATTTATTTGCATTTCTTAAAAGTGATGGAAAGGTAAATATACATATAGACAGAAGCTGACAAAATGAAAATGATATCAATGCAGATAAATATGAGGAAGTTGATACAGGCAGACTGATCTCCAATTGCACCTCCTCCTCAGCTTGGCCATAGCTGATTCCAAATGCAATGATTTCTTAGGCCTGGATCTTTGTCTAACTGTCCATACTGTATCCCACGTCAAACTCATCCTTGTCCCAGGCTATTATCAGAAGCTTCAGCTTTCTGTTTTCATTTCTGCTTCTTAGAAACCATTCTGCACATAGCATACTTGATAGACAACTCATTCTCGTTTGTGAGTAAAGGTATTTAAATATTCAGGCTTTTTTTTGAGCTACAGGTTTCAATATGTCAATTACTTGAAAACAACAACAAACTATGTTCTCTCAGGCTCTGTTCCTTCTGGTGGTTTATATTGTCTAATTTTGATGAGATAGTTTTTGTTTTATCTTATTATAGTTTATTTTGTTTTGTTTTATTATTGTCTCTTAGAAGCCTGTTCTTTCTAAAGAGAGACAGAAACGGAGTGGATCCAGGTGGGAGTGGAGGTAGGAAGAAACTGGAAGGAGTAGAGGCAGGGAAAACACAATCAGGATATCATATATGAGAAAAGAGTCTGTTTTTAAAAACAGAAAAAATTCATGTATGCTTCTACATATCTTCTATTTAAACAAGAATAATTATCCAAACCCCACGACTGTTTTTGTTGTCCTAGTATATATTATTGTTTCCTAAGATCTTGGGATTACAGATACCTACTCTTTCTGAATGGTGGAACGGCATACAGAAAGCAGACAATCTCTACATCCAGTGATACAATGTGGTTCTTTAAAATTGGCTGCTGTGGGGACATTTCTATGACAGGAATTATCAAAAGCTACACCTTTGATCTGATCTACTCTTTAGTAGATTGCCTGAACAGCAATGGTGACTATATTAATAAAGAGATTTTGTACAACAACGTTCTAAGTCTAGAGTCACTTTATTTTATTTTTTAACATTTATTTATTATGTATATAGAACTCTGCCTACATGTATACCTGTATGTCAGAGGGCACCAGATCTCATTAAAGACAGTTGTGAGCCGCAATGTGGTTGGTGGGAATTTTATTCTGGACATCTGGAAGAGCAACCAGTGCTCTTAACCTCTGAGCCATCTCTCCAGCCCCCTGAGTCATTTTATTTTTAATAGAAACAAACAAACAAATCAATGAATGAATACAAAGGATAAAAATAAGCAAAAGACACACCCAGAAATAGTCATCCAATATCTGAGAACTCTTCAGTATCTCACCTAAGAAGACACAAAGCAGACGACAAAGTGACACACATCTTTGCTCCTTCAGCTTCAGGTTGCACTTTACTGGGAATAAAGATACCTCTAGCCTCATGTCAGGATGTAATGCTTTGGAAATGGTTCTTGCTTCTCTAAAATATTGCAGATGCTCAAGTAAATGGATTGAATGGGTTCATGAACAAAAGCTCATAGTTAACAAGTCGTATCAGTTGTCCTGGTGGCCATCAAGAACCGCTCTTGGCTTCCAGTGTCAGCTCCTTAGGAAACTTGTGACACTTCAAGTCCATTGCCACACAGTGATCATTTCAAAGTCTTTCATGATGTGCTTTTTTAAATATTTATCTATTTTGTTTAAAGTGTATGGCTATGCTGAAGCAAGCCAGGGTCCTCTGAAGAGTCACACATGCCATTAACTGCTGAGCTGTCATTTCAGCCGCCGTTCAAACGATTCTTTGGTTTGAAATCATTGGAGAACTTGGTTATCAAAAATGAAAATTAAACAAAGTTGTGTATTATTTCCTGTGCAAGTGTCTAAAAAATTTTAGGGCTCTTTCACATGTGATGCCTGTGTGTTTTCTTTCACACCTAAGTGAGTTTTGTTGGAAATTTCTGTTAAATTGTGAACACCAATTAAAGTCTAAAGATTAATCTTCAGGAAATAAGATGTGTTCCATGCACCATGCAAAATTGTCTTCCACTGCATTAACAAAAAATGATTAGTTAACTAGCTAAAAAGATTAAGCATAGACATTCAGTGTATGTGGAAATGAATAGACCTTATCTTTAATAGTATGGAATATTCTTTTATTTAAATTTCATGATTCCTGTCTAGTTTCACTTAAAATGTCAAAACTGGAATGGTTAGTGTCATTCATTTCATAATAGTGTTTGAAACATATACAGTAAAGGGGGTTGTAATAATAATACTACAAATTACATGATTATTTTTCCAGATCATACCTAATAGACTGTAATATCATTTTCAGTCACAGTTCACTGGAGTTAAATTTAAAGCATAATATTAAAGTTAAGGTTCCTTCACATCTAATTAGACATTAGAAACAAATGTAGCCAGGTCTGCATTCTGTTAAATATATGCAAATAATCCCTCAGCGACAATGGACAATTTAACAACATGAAAGGTGAAAGTCACCCACTGTAAAGTTATACAATAAATTATAGCAGATTTACACTCAGCATTGTGCACCCTGACATCTCAGTTGTTGTAGGACACACCACAGCCAAATTGTACCCAGCTTGTCTCACATTGCAAAATATTCAGGACAAACAGAGAATATGTTATGCTTCGAAGCTTAGCTTCTGGAAATTATGCCAGAGAGTAAGGCAGTTCAACAAAGCACCCATCACTGGGGTATGGACAGTGGTGTTGAAAATCTTGCCAGAGTCATTTATTTTCAGGGACAGTTAGGAAACATTAAAAAGAATGCATTTGTTCGTTCTTTGAAAATTCACATAAATATGTCCTAGCTATAGACTGTATTTAGAAAGCAGTACTCAAGTGTGTGTGTGTCTCTGTGTGTGTGTGTGTGTGTGAGAGAGAGAGAGAGAGAGTTTTGCATGTGTACTTTTTTTTATTAAAGCCTATCATTACTAACGGTTTTGCTGTATATCCGTCTTCAGAAATGGATGGGGGATTATACATCCCCGAGATTCCATAAAATGAGATCACAATTAGATTTTTCTCTATCTTTGCTTTTTATCAACTTCCTAAAAATGAGGTCAGAGGGTAAAGGTGACTTTATGGTGCACACCAGTGTGCCATGCACTTTGACATGCTGACTGGAGTTTCCAGTCAAACTTCCGTGATCGGCTCTCCATGAACCAATCTTATTCTGATCCTCCCATCAAGCATCATTGTACTCTATTTTAAAAAGCGAAATAATAACAGCCAGCAGTAAAATATTATTTGAAAATGTTTATCATGAACACAAGCACAAAGACAGTCATTTGCCTCTTCTTAGCCACCATTACGTTAAAAACTGAAGCCATTGTAACAGTACTTAGAAAGTCAGAGTCACTGTTATTCTGTTGTTACTTAAGATCGCTGCTATCTCCATGCAATGTGTTACACTACAGTCTTACAAAACACATGGCTTTACTTTATTTGTAAGCTGTAATTATAATTATTTAAAGGCAAAGATCTGAAAATGCGATCATCCATTCTCTGGGTGAAAAGTCTTGAAAGATGTAGCAATTACATTGTTCCCCAAATCATTATTTTGCAAAAGGACGTTTCTAGATATATTGCCATAAAATTGAATCAATAGCAATATCCTCCTTCTTTCCTTCCTTGCATCTCTCTCTGTTTCTTCCTCAGTTCAGACACTCTAACAGAGGACTTCATGCATGCATGACAAGTACTCCTCCACCAAGATACAGTCCTAGATCACATTTATTATTTTACAGCTAAGAATTGTAAAATTGTTTTTCTTCAACATTTCTCTAATAATAGTAAATCACTCGGGCAAATCCTGCTCAGGGATTATCCCTGGATTCATTCCTACTGTGTTTGATTTATTGCCAGACCCAGGACAGAGTGTAATGTTGGCATCAGGAAGGACCTTACCTCCATTAACATGCGTGGAGGAGAATTTTAGCTGATAATAGAGGAAAAGGTTTTACTGTGGCTTAAATTGCTCTGACTTGAGAGAGTTTGTCATTGAAGTTGAGAATAATTAAAATTAAAATCTGTATCTATATTCATTTAAAGATAATCTATTCTAGCTTTCAAAACATCTAGGAGTGAAAAATAGCAATCTAAAATCACATTTTATCCCCTACATTAACTGAAGAAATTGTAAAAGAGGAAAATAAAAGAAAACTAATTTCTGTCATTACATATTAGTAGATAATCATTATTACTCTTTGTTGATAATGAATTGGGCAAAGGTTGTATTGTGAGGTAAAATAGAATTTTTTATATCATTTCTATGTACATTTGATCTCAATTTTTGTTTCAGAACAACCAATGTAACAAATGAATTTACTCTAGGATTTATATTTCTCTCAGAAAATTACTGTCAGATAGATGTAGGAAATAAAAGTGCTAAGGATAAGATTTAAAGGGAGAGCTTTCTTTCAAAAATATTTAGTTCTGCATATCTAAGCACTTTGAAGTCGCTAGCATTTTGGCACATCATCATTTCTGCAACAGAACAAGGCTGCTAGCATTAACATTTGCCCTAACACCTGATGAGCTGGACAAGTAGGGAGCCGTCGAACCTGTTTATAATTCCAAAGTAATGCGTGGAAGCCTGGGCACAGAGGAAGCAGTGGAAACAAAATAGCTGCTTCCTAGTGAGTGTGGTGAGTAAGGTGGAAGAGAGTTTGAAGAAAGAACTTAAAATAATTGCCCAATCTGCACGTGTACAGGCCTGAGTAAACCATGCAATATTTTCTCAAGGAAATGCAGTGCTTTTCAATGACACGGGCTATAAGGAAGAGAGGATTAGGAACAATATAAATTTTAATTAAATTTAGCGTGTTGGATAAAATACTGGATTACAGAGGACTGTGCAAAATCAAGATTCAAAAGACATCTGTGAGTGGACATCTTGGCTCTTATATGAGTTCTCCTCTTTATTAAACACATTATTTTTACTTATCTGTATATGTGTTTATGCATAAGTGTAGGTGCAGATGTTAACAAGAATTAGCAGAGGGCGTCATATTCCCTGGAGCTATCTGGTTATCTGTAGGACTGAGAGATTCTCTTAAACTGGGCCATCTCTCTAAGGCCTGGAACTTCAATAGCTGACCTTGACCACAAAGAATAATGCACAGCAAGAAGAAACAGATGTCTGGTCTACCTCAGGCCCCACCCTCTCTCTGGACTGTCATTTGTTTGAGTTAGAAGAGAGGGCACGCCCAGCTAAGCTCTAAAGCCTTCCTTTTATCTTAAAAATTGATTATTATTTTCAAGAAAGGACCGCTCATTGAAGAAACTTTGGACCTACATCAGTAGAAAGTCTTTCAAAAGTTGTTGATTGCATGCGGGAATAATAGGTCTACCTGAGGAAACGCTTATTAAAAGTAATTTTAGAAGGCACTTCTACATATTGTTTACAACTAAAAATAGATCAAATGCTAAAACAATTAGAGTACTATGATACTATGATAGGGCATTACTAGAACCTTCTCTTGACTCTGCCCAGGTATCATCCATAGGCATTAGATAAATCCAACTGTAGTACCTCAACCATGCTTTAAAATCTAGTTGCAACTATTTGTCTCTGCAAACCCTTTTATTTCTTCAGAGCCGATAACATAGAGGGAACAATGGATTGATTTTAAGTCTCAGGTCTTTGTTTTCCAAGGCCCTCCCTCCCTCCCCCTGGCACAGAAGCCTAGTAGAAGGGTGGGAGGATGCATGACAAGCAGAGAGCTCACACCTTTCATAATGGCTTGCGAACAATCAAGAGCTGGCGGTATTAGTGAAAGGTTATTATTTGAATTAATCATACGAGTTTAAAACAACTTGGCATTTCAAAATGTTTCTGGGTAGGCGTAGTTTTCTAGCTGCAACTGCCACAGAGTGTAATCGTAGGCATGTTGGGAGGGGTAGAGAGGAGGAGGTGGGAAATGTCTAAGATGCAGCCTCCACTGCTTTTTTAGGGGGCAGTTGAGCAGGTGCTAGACAGATCTCAGCAACTCCATGATCCCTTTAACGTGTTGGAAGAAAGAGGATATACAGAGGGGATAAAGAAAAGGAAAACAAGATTGATTGAGGCAAGAAAGAGAAGGGAGAACAGGGAGGAGAAAATGATGGCTTGAGAATCTGGATGTAGCTTTGCTTCCTGGAGATTTGGCCTAAGACATCATAGCTTTTCTCCTCCTCTGTAGGGGAGATGCACTTTATCATGTAAGACTTGAGCTATTCAGATGAGATAATACATGCAATGTTACTAAAAAAAAGTAATTATCAAGGATCAGTTTACAAAGAGGACCACAGTAATTAGAAGGATCAAAATATAAATTCTCTCTCTCTTTCCTAAATGGTAAGTAGTGGCTTAGTTAAGCACACACTCATTGAGTCCAACCTAGGAAACAGGAAGGCTCTGTCGAGCACATAGAGTAACCTATGTTTCATAGCTTCTGACATAGAGAGTTGGGTAAGTAGGTCTTAATGTTGAGCACCCCATGACCAAATGGAGGAAAACTTCAGCAACAAGCAGTTTTGATGAACCATATAAAGTGTCCAAACCCCTTGAAGCAGAGGTAGGCAGGAGACCTTGGTGCTGATGTTGGTCTACTCCTAACTGAATGTCTTGATAAAATGTTAACAGACTCCAAGGTTCTCGGCTCCTATACGTATTGGTCAGCTTTTAGTCTTCTGTAACTAAAATACAGAAGAGAAACGATTTAAAAGAAAGACATTTTATATTCTCTAGCATTTCCAGAAATCTAGTATCTGGATTGTCTGGCTCATCATGGTGGACCTTGCATAAGGATGAAACATGCTGGGAAAAATGCTGCTTATCCTGTGGTGGCAGGGAGTGAAGATTCCAGAGACAAGATAAAGTTATCAAAAGACTAACCCCAGAAACATAATTCTTCCTACAAGACCTGGTCCCCCAACAGCCTAGTCAGTTATGATGAAATCACCATTAATAGTGGAACTAGATTATTTTTTTTGGCCAATGAGATTGTTTAGTGAGACGAAGTGAGTTTCACTTTTACTTTCCAGGAGCCATACAGAAGGAAAGAAATGATGCTCACAGGTTGTCATCTGACCTCCCCACATGCATGTATGAGCTGGCACAGATACTCACAAACAAGCATACACAAATCAACAAACAAGTAAGTAAACAAGCAAGGAAGAGAGCAAACAAACAAACAAATAAATGTTTCTTAAAAAGTAGTGTCACCAGCTAGGGTCTGAGTCTTCAATACATGAGCTCTCAGGAGCATTTAATATTCAGACTACAATGGTATCAAAGCATGCCTGTGCCTTGCTTTCATGTGTGTATGTTATAGGATATATCTTACATCCATATTATAATATTGTATCTAGGGTTAGAGCAAGAGACGGCAAAGTGACTTGCCTGCCAGTTTTACATCTTACACAGAAGTGTCTGCAGGAATCTAAGTTTATAGATGAACAAACATCCTCTGTTATACGTATAACAAAACATTTTAGTAAAGCCACATTGGAACCAATAGAGAAGGAATAAAGATTTTGGATGAAAGACCAAAATGTGTTTTGTTTGATACATAGAGTCAAGATATACATTAGATCCCTGTCTAATCAGGACTGCTCTAAGAAATCACCAGCACTATGAATATCTTCCCACTGGCCCTCTCTGTTCTCCAGCACCCACTTGCCTCAAATCATGCTAGTCACACTGGCAGATGTCCACAGACTGTCAACTTTCACGGTAAAAATCAACATGCCTGACAAACAGGCTAACTAGTCACAAGAGCTGGTAACCAGGTTGTCACTGTTCCCTTTCCAATAGCAACAATTACAAATGCTTTGAGGGCGCCCATGCTTGTGTGTTCGCTAAATGAAATAAACTAGAGAAACACAAGCAAAATAGTACTTTAGCTGCACTTCATTAAGCAGCAGTATTAATGACAAGGCAGACAGTTATTTTTTGGTTTGTGCACTTAATTAATCACAAAATCTTGAGACAGAAGCATAATTGCATTAATGGATTTTTTGTATGTGTGTGCTCCTCGATGTTCAGGTTTTGTAGTAAAGGTGCATTAATGGCACTCGCCTCCAGTTATTGTCTGATAAGTCCATGAATCAAAAAAGATAAGGGAGCTTTAATAGTCCAATATTTTAGAGTCTGTGGAATCATTTAAAGTTGTGAAGTAATTTATGATTTCTCAGGAATATTAAAGTCAAAAATAACTCAAAGAGAGCAATAGTCAAATGCATATAACTTTAGGATTTTCCCAAAGGACTAGAATTTGGCGAATTTACAAAGGTTTTAAAATGAATATTCATCATGTATTAAGTGACAAGTCACTTTGAATATTAATTTTTATATGAAACATGTTTGTATTTTCCCATGTTTCACTTTTAAAAGGAATAAAACAAATTATGGTTTGTAAGATAACAATATGCCTGTGTAGCTAGCAATTTTCAATCTAAATTATTAAAAATATCTAAAATCTTACACTTTCAAAAGTTCATGAAATCAATTAGATACCTAATATTTTATGTGATTTTAAGGTAAAGTATAAAATATAACAACAAACAAACAAACAGATACAACCCTTGCTCATACCTGATATAACGCATCCCTGTGGATGCTGAGGCAAGGGGTATCAATTTGAAACTAATCTGGACTGGATAGCAATAATTTACCTGAACAATAACAGAAAAGATAGAACGAAAAAAAAGAAGGAAGAGGAAGAAAACAATAACCCAGAAACTTATCAGGAATATATACAAGACCTAGAGAAAGAGAAAACAGCATCACTAAATTCCATTCTCAGAAACATATCTTTTCATTCTAGATAACAGCTATAGTTTATTTAATATACATTTATTGTATGCTTTGATTCTTGACATTCTGGAATAAACAAAGTTTGCACTTTCAATGGAGGCAAAAACATATAAGCAGCAATATCAGCATCCCTTACTAATGCCCCTGTAGGAGGCTGATGCTCTTTATTTTGCTATAAATACAGTTTGCAGGAGGCTTTAAGCATCAGCTTAGGCCTGATACATGCCCTGCCAGGTATCTCTTTGAAAGAAAGCTCTTTAGGAAGGATCTTTGGTACATGTAATCGCTAGTTATGTTTTGCTTTAGAAAAGGAAGAGCAACAGTTGAAGTCCCTGCTCCCTACGTGATTATGTGGACTCACCCTGCAGTAGCCAGGAGGTAGTTTCCATCCACCCCTGATTTACAAGGCTGGATCAGACTGTGCTGTGGGTTTTCTTGGCTTTAATGTGGACTTTTAGCAACCCACAGCATAAGTAGAAGAGAATGAGCAGCCCAGGCAGACTGTACTTCTCCATGCCACGCGAATGTTTCCCTTAGCTTTCTCCCTACATTGTGGGTGACCTGCTTCCGGTATTGTGCTGTATTGCTGGAGAAGTAGAAGCAGAATTCAATAACTGGCAAGAAAATTGAAGTGGTTGCAAATCACACGCACACAGAGATTCGTATGTATATGCACACACATGTACATGTGTATTACTATTTGTCTCTATTAAAGTTTGATTGGGAATGACTGCCTAATGTCAGGGCTTAGAGCTGCAAGCTATTTGTTGGATTGCTCAGCCTATGCGTGTGTTTTTCTTATTTACAACAAAGAAGGCCTATTGATATTTTCACATAAAATCTGAAAGACATAGTGTTTAATGTTATGAGAGCAGATTGTTTTTCTTCGCCATGAACTGGTCTGTTTTGTTGTTGTGTGATTCAACACACAGTTAGTTGACAATAAGCCCTTTGGCTTCCTACCATCACACAAGGAAAGAATTCAGCAAATTTTCTTGAAAGTTTTTGGTGTCTTAGTCAATGTTTTGCTGTGAAGAGACACCATGGCAACACTTTTATAAAAGAAAGCATTTAATTGGGGCTGGCTTACAGGTTCAGAAATTTAGTCCACTAGATCGGGGATGAGGAGCCAGGCGGCAGGCAGGCAGACTAGGCGCTGTTGAGAGTTCTACATATGGATGTGCAGACAGCAAAGTGAGAACCAGTGGGTCTGGCTTAGGCTTTGGAAATCTCGAAACTCACCCTCAGTGACATACTTCTTCCAACAAGGCCACATCTACTTCAACAAGGCCACACCTCCTAACCCTTAGGTGAACAGTAGATATAAACTTTATATAACTGTCAAGTCATCCTTTGAATTTTTAATACCTATTTTAAGAAGTATTTTTCGTTGTGGTAGGACCCTGTCCTGGATAAAAGCAAGCAATATTCCTAAGCATACAAGTCAGGAGAATGAATTGGTGTTTGAGAATAAAATTTGTGAAAAATCTATGTCAGCAACTAATGCTTAAGCTAAGAAATTAATCTCCTTCAGTCACCAATATCAGTCTTCAATATCCCTTATTCACGTGAAATAAGATTTATGGTAACGCGACCTGGTGTCCCATTGGCCACTGGAAAACCACAATCACAGGCAATCTTTTTATATTGATCAAGATGTACAGCCATTGAATCTTTTCACATTCTTAATGGAGTGTAATTACCAAGTCACACGTTACAAAATCTAGGTAAAATATACATATCCCAAAAGAGCCTCTGGGAATAGCAACAATGACACAAACCAATGACAGACATATATAGGATTTTCACTATTAAAGAAACTATAAAGCAGTAAAGGTTTCATGGCTGGGGAAAACCAAGGAATGGGTTTATTTATCTAGCTCAGTTACCTATTGGCTAATTTAGTCCTCGCCACCGCAGATCAATGCTAATTTTGCTCATATAATTATTATGTGAAACAGGAAGCTGTAGAAGACAACACAAGATGTTTGCTGATATTTTTCCGGACATTTCTCTCCATTTACAGTAGCACTTCTCGCTGTCATTTCATAATATAAGTTGTTCTTTGATTCAAAGCATAAAAGCCATAGAGATGGTTTCTCAATGATACCAGCACTGCCTAATGGCAATTTCTGTCAGCTACTTAGAGAAACCACGTTCCTCCCACAAAATGGTTTAAAAAACGTTTTTACCTATTATAAATGTGCAGTCAGGTAAAGAATTTTATTGTTGTCTCTGTTAGGTGGAATGTTATTCTTAATACCATATTAAATGAGTAGATTAATTTCCTAGATTGAGGAGGTAAAAATCAAAGTGACTGTCTACTATAATATTTTTTGGTGATTACTAACATAATTAATTATTGAGATTTAACATAATTAAAAAAATTCTCATTTTCTTCTCCTCCCTCCAAACTAGCCCATATACCCTGCCCACTCTCCTTAACATTCATGGACTATTTTTGCACACTTATATATTACCAAATATGGCTTACACAATACATGTAGTGTTGCTTGTTTCCATATTTTCAGGGCTAAACCACGTAGAACTGGGAAGCCAATTGGTATGCTATTCCCTGGGGAAGATCACCTGGCCCTCTTCAAGATTCCAGCTTTCCTCAGTTGTCTACAGGCATCTAAGATTTTTCCCCGCCCACATTGGCACACCCATTGATATTGTCACTATTCAGTTAATGTGCTGCCTTTTTAAGGCAACAAATAGTCAATGTCTATATTCTACAAATTGTGGGTATTTTAAAAGAATGAGAAAATGTGTATGCTAAAATTGCTAAAAATGCAATTCATAAAATTCATGATTTTTATAAGATAAAATTGGAGTTATGCTCATTCAATATTTATATATTATTTAATATATCCCATGTAACAAACAATAAGTAGAAAATATAGAACTTTTTCTCTTGGTTGTGTTATAATCATTAATGAATAAAGTATCATGCTTGTCCCAAACCATTTTCCTTGTTCGTGTTACCCTTTTGCAAGGACATGTTCAGAACATTGTCTTTCTGAAATTCTATCAAGAACTCATGAAAACAAAAAGCCCTGACAATCATCTCCTTACATTTTAGAATTTAATTACAAAGACTTCCATATACGTCAAACCAGGCAAAAGTATCTCTACCTTTACCACATGTGTCCGTTAATCCACTGATTTCTTTCCTCTTAACTCGGGATGTACTCCATAGTCCATTTCTAGACTTCTTTACTCCCATTACCCCTACCTGGCCAGGGCTCAAGCTAGCAAAATTATAAATGCCATTTGTCTCCTTGCATACTACAGAGTGATGACTTTAACTGAAAAAAAAAGTAAAAATGCATTATCCACGATAACTTTTAAAGATAGCCAATGCTAAGGGTCTAATTGAGACTAATTATCTTAAATTATTTTATTATCAGTTCCGGTGAATTAATTAGGATAAAGAAGAAGGAGGAGAAATATCATGGTCTATACCAGGAAGTGAAAAAGAGGATGATGTAAACCAAGCAAATAAACAAATAAAACAAGAAAATAAGAAAGAAAGAGAGAGTATAGACAGTTGAAGGAGCAAATGCCAATTCTCAAGCATTGGAGGCAATAAAGTACTGTTGCTTCATCTGAGATGGAACGGAAATCAGAAACCAGACCATTTACTACATCTGGACCATAGTATAAAACACCCTTCTCTCTACTAAGTAATTCAAATGTTCAACTTTCAAGGTCATGCTCATGTTCTGAATGTTTTACATTTTTGCAGTGCTTTGAGTCAGATATTTTCAGAAGAGTGATGTTCAAGTTTACTGCTGTTTAGAATTGTCTATGTTCAGCTTATCTCAGAGTTTTTTTTTCTTTTCCAAAGTTCTGAATACTTTACTTTCTTTCCTCATTATCCTCACCCAGCATGCTCACCCAGGATATTGGAAAGAAAATGGAAGTCGGCAGAAGGAAACCGTCCTAACTTCACAGGCTCAGAACAGCACTTGTGTTTGCAGCCATTTTTCAACCATTTTCTCCTATAACAAAGAAGAGTTTCTCTTTTTTTCTGAATAAAGTTGTATTCTCATTCACAATTCTATTTCACCTTCTCGGGAACTTTGAAAAACCATTCTTAATGTTTTGCCTGCACTGTTACCTATTTTAATTTAAGAATTTTATCATGGAATCATAAAGTTACTCTTATAAAATGTGAATCTTCAGGCTTTTTGAGGAGCATCCTGACACTATAATTGAGAAACGTGCAGAATTATTTTCTGTTAAATGTTTTGGTGAAGCCTGAATGGCTCCTTGCTTAGTTAGACCTGAGACTTGTCTCTTGCACATCTCATTTCACATAAGCAAATATTCAGAATCCAGAAAAAGCACCAAAATATCCTTGGCCCCAAGCTCTTTAGATATAGGTGGTTCAAGCTCTTTTTGAGCTCCATTTGAGACTTACCTGGTATTCCTCTGTATACTACTTTTCAGACAAAGTTAGTTATTCAGATATCCTTAATTATTGTATGATGATTTTTAGTATGACATTACCATCTTTTTGATATTTATGCTGATGTTTTTATAATTCGATGAAATGTAGATTGCAAGTAGTTTGTTCATTGTTGTAACTCACTGTCTAGAACTGAAACAAGATGTAGATTCTGGTTTTATGAATGAATAAATAAGTGAATTAATAGGTATACATTGCCAGCTTGCTGTATATTGCTTTTATTATGTTTAGATAGCTCCTTGTATCCCTGATCTCTCCATGACCTTTATCATGAAGAGGTGTGTAGAATGCTTTTCCAGCATCTAATGAGATGATCACATGTTTTTTTTTCTCTCAGTTTATTTATATAGTGGATTACATTGATAGAATTTTTATATGTTGAACCATCCCTGCATCTCTGGGATGAAGCTGACATGATCATGGTGAATGATTGTCTTGATGTGTTCTTGGATTAGGCTTGCCATTATTTTATTGAGTATTTTTACATCTAAGTTCATGAGTGAGATTGGTCTGTAATTCTTTCTTGGTTGAGTCTTTGTGTGGTTTCAGTATCAGGGTAATTATAGCTTTGTAAAAGGAGTTTGACAATGTTCCTTCTGTTTTTATTATGTGGAAAACTTTGAGGAGTAAAGGTATTAGCTCTTTGAAGTTCTGGTGGAATTCTGTACTGAAACCATCCAGCGCTGGGCTTTTTTTTGGTTGGGAGGCTTTTAATGGTTGCTTCTATTTCCTCATAGATTATAGGTTTATTTAAATTGTTCACCTTGTCGTGATTTAATTTTGGTATGTGGATGAGCAAAGAGGTCAAGACCATGATGGGGACACACAGTGCTACAGTTTACTTGGGCTAATGGGAGCTCACCAACTCCAGCCAGATAGGGAAGAAAACAGCATAGAATCAAACTAGTTCCTCTGAGTGTGGTGACAGTTGTATGGCGGGACAGACTTCTGGGTCACTGGTAGAGGCACAGGATTTATTCCTACTGCTTGAACTGGTTCTTTGGGAACCTATTCTCTTTGGAAGGATACCTTGCTCAACCTATATATAGTAGGGAGGGCCTTGGACCTTCCCAAAGCAATGTGCCTTGCCCTCTCTGAGGGATGAATGGGGGCTGTGTTTGGGGGATAGGTGGAGTGTGGGGGGACAGAGGGGAATGGGAACTATATTGGTATGTAAAATGAAAAAAAGATTGTTTTTTTTGAAAAACTAAAAAATAATTTAAAAAATAGGTGTACATTGATGTTGCTGGCAGCATGGAGATAGAGTTTATTTATTTATTTATTTATTTATTTATTTATTTATTTATTTATTTATTTATTTATTTATTTATTTATTTATTTATTTATTTATTTATTTATTTATTTATTTATTTGCTTTAGATTTAACTTGGTGATAAACCCTTGGACACACTTTTCATTTGCCTCTAGATTTAGTTCTTTGGAGAATTGTATATTTTGCATCCTAGATATCCACAAGGTCATCATTAAGTTTATTTCACAGAACTCAGCAGATGTTCGCAGAATTCATGGATAGAGATAGACTAGAAAGCAGTTTCACAGGTAAATCATCAGAATGACTCAGCTGCAGCTGGCCTCATTTGTAGAAGTTGACATGAGACGAGAAAGAAATATTGCTCTTAATACAATGAAAGAAAATCAATAAGAGTGTTTTGAGATCATTCAGCGCATTAGTTACTCTGTATCAATGGTCTCTGTGAGAATGTTCTATTATTCTAAAATATTGAAAGACTAGTTTAAAAGGAGAAGATCATTTTGGGAAGGAGAGAAGTAGAGTGAAATCTTGACATGTGACCATTAGGTACCTTCTGCTTACTCTTTGTTGCTGCAGTAACCCATTCTCTGAAGACTGTTATTAAGACTTGATGAGAGTTTAGGTATAGTACTGCCTAGAGCCATGAACTCTAATTGGGTGAGCCCTCTACTTATCAGCTTCCAATGTGAAGAGCGCTACAGAAATTTCTCCCAGAGATGGCCCTTAGCAACCGGGACAATGTAGATACACATCCAGGAACTTCAATAATCAGCTGTCATAAGATGCACGACAAAGGAGAGCTTGTTAGAAATCCATAGTACTGAAAACCCTGCAAATGTATATATAACTGTATTGTCATTTATAGTATTACTAAACTGGTATTAGTATTAGGAAAATACTAGTACTTGGTTTGATGTAAATCAGTCAGCTATTTATGGAGTAGCCATGGGTGTTTAATATGGTATTGATGCTTAGAATGTGTATCTGATTTTTTTAGGATTTAGCAACTAACAGGATAGATAAAATCAGTGAAATGAAATTCTTTACAGATAAATAGGCAAAACTGCAGAAAGAGAAAGTAAGTTCAATCGTAGGGAAGGTGAACATAAAATTCTGGAAGCACCTGGAAAATAGTTATGTAAATGATAATGAAGAAAAGCTTAGATACTAGGTAGAGAGAAAATAACTTGCTTGCCAGATGAAAGAATTTATGTCAAGCAGTCAGAAAGGCTTAGGGAACATCTATGTCAAAGAGTTAGGGGAAAGATATACTAAGGATACAATAGGAAAAAAAGATGAGATTAATAGAAATGGTCCATATTTGGTATTTGTGAATTCAAGAAATAAACTTTTCTTTCCAGATGTCTACAGCTTACTTTACTATGTGTCCAGTGCCCTTGATGATGCTACATTCATTTTTTTTTCTCAGGAGCACAGCTCCAGCATGACATTGCTTGTATCAGAATTTCTGTGTTGACATTTAATAACATTCAGTTTGGTCCAAATTCTAAGCTTGTAATTTAGCTTAGTTATGAAACCTTCTGTAAGTTACTTGCATTTCTTAAACATTGGTCAGTCTTCTCATCCATAAAATGAACATGCTGAATTATACACAAGCTTCCCAAAGACAGCCATGCCCTGAGGGAGTTTTGAAATTTTGTAGGAATTCAATATTTGATATCAGAGCTTGAGTGCTGTGTAATCATCTAGTGGGCAAAAGACAGGAATACTAAATATACGAGAATGTAGAAGACTTTGAGACAGGAAGTTGAAGGCGTCTCATTTCATGTAGCACTTTCTAGCATCTATCTTCAGCAAACAAATCTGTTTATAAACACTGCAGGCTAGAACCTAACTTCCCTCACTGTTGAACATATTCTTTTTACTGTCTATATTTTATTATATACAAAAATTTTCTAGGACTAAGACTGTGTAATCAAAAATGGTGTTCTGTTTGTTTAAAATTGAACTAAATTTAGGTTACCATTATATAGTCATATCATAATTGGTAATGTTGGTTGCTATATTCAAATTTCTAATACATTTATCAGATTACATGTTGCTGTGGCTTTACACTGGTGTTACGTTTGAATGTAAGATGGCATGTTATAGCTACACTTGTCTGTTTACATTTTGAAATTCATATTCATCACTCATAGTAACATGCTCCTTTTGTTTCTTCATAAGCTATTGTGTTGCAAGGAGAGGGCCTGCTTGTTTGTCCCGCTGCCCAGGTCTCTGCCACCCATATAGCTTGCATCCGAAATAACCACATAGAAACAGTATTAATTAAATCACTGCTTAGCCCATTAGCTCTAGTTTCTTTGGCTAATTCTTACATCTTAATTTAACCCATTTCTATTAATCTGTGTATCACCATGTGGTAGTGCCTTTCTGGGTACGATTCCCAGCTTCTGTCTCTGGTGGATCCATGGAATCTCCCTGACTCTGCTTTCTTCCTCCCAGAATTCAGTTCTGTCTTCTCCACATACCTAAGTTCTGCCCTATCATGCCAAGGCAGTTTCTTTATTCATTAACCAATGAAAGCAACACAAACACAGAAGGACCTCTTACACCACTACTGTATTAAATTAAATTATGAAAACTAACTTTTATTAGTACACTATTATTTTGTGAATATATTTTGAGATTTTATAAGAAGCTATTTGATATAAAAGGGAATACCAATGAATTGGACTATCTTAAATAGATTGAGTTCTCAAGTCTATAGGCTCATAACATTTGCTTTGATCTATAAGGAAGGAAACTATCCTAATTGATTCTCTCTAATAATGTTTACATCAGTGTCAAAATTCTGGAAGATGAAGATAGTAGCTGAAAAGTGGCCAAAGCAGATTATCTGTTTTACCCCCCTCATCTTTAATTAAAATCAAGTTGAGGGACTTAGGTGTAATCAGGATTAGTAATGAGTTAGACAACTACTGAATCACATGCTAATGAGACTGTGATAGAACATGGGAAAATATGCATTCCTCGAATGGCAACTTTTAGTTATAGACACATTCACAGACAATAGATTTCATTTTCTTTTAGTGAAAAATTCGCTTTTGTGAAAAACTGAAATCTGCTGTTTTTATCCTAAAATGTTGCTCAATACTATTATAGTACATGGGAGACTGAAACACTGTGATCTATTAAAGCACGCATGTCATATTTCTTTATTTTTATTACATTGACATTCTAAAAAAATACCCTCTGCTTTATCCCTTCCACACACACACATATACACTAATCATTAAAGTAATTAATCTAGAAAAACAACAACACAAGTATAGGATAATATAGGCATGTTCTCTAAGTGTGAGGGCACACAAATATTTTAGCAGAATGATCAGTGTCCTCTGCTATATACATGGTTTAATTTGCAGGCATCAGTCGTTGAGAGCAAAGTACAATAAAACTGAGCTTTATTATTCTTTTTACACTCAAATGCCTTGATTTTTTTCATATTGTATCTCTGAAATGTGATCATCTCCTAAAACAAAAGCTATGGGGCAGAAAGACATCTTCACATTTTGCAAATCATGCAGAAGCATGAATGTCTGCTGGGAACTCCAGCAGCTCGGCCAGGCATTTCTCATCCCTCTGATAATGTGACCTTCACATGACAGAATTGAATCAAAAATAATACATTTGATGGTCCTTGTAAAAGTAATGGAGCTGCTGTCAAAACTAGCCAGTATAGCCATGAAATTTGAATACATAGGTGCTGTGGGGGTTTAAGTAGAAGCTTGTGTTTTACTGTAATGCTTCTTTTTTATATATAAATGTTTAAGTTGCAAAAAATTACTTGACTTTACAGTTTGAAATGATATATAAAAAAGCAATCATTGCTCTAAGGAATTGTGACAATAGAAGAAAATGTAAAATAATAATATAATAATACTGGTCCATGGACACAGAAACATTTATATTTATTTCACTTATATACATACTTATTGACTTTTTACACCATGTAAAATACATGCAAAATATGTTTAATGTGTTTTATATGAGTAAGTGCATACTTTAAAACATTGTTGATGCTCAAAAATAGCTTGCAGTTGAATTCTACAAGCTGAAAATATCGAAAGGGGTGCATGTTTCATGGTTTGTTTCATTGCTTATATTTATCTATTAAATATGAAAAGATGCTTTAGTTTTGAGATGCCCCTAGGAGGGTTTTTAATAGAGATGCCACTTTAATCATATGGTGAGACAAAAAGAATGATTCTGTGAAATGTCATTCTAGTCAGACGATATCACAAATCCAAATGTCCTCTTGAGAAGAAATAATTGTTCTATTTGATAAGAGGCGCAATGAATTGAATGATCATGGTACCACAGGGTCATATGTTTGAATGCTTTGTTCCCAGCTGATGGTACTGTTTGGGTAGGAGTGGTTGATGTGTCCTCTTTGGAAGAGGTAAGTCACTGGGCATGGGCTTTGAGGTTTCAAAAGCAGACATCATCCCCAGTTAGCATGCTCTGCCTCTGACTTGCAGATAAGGATGTAAGTTCTCAGCTACTACCCAAACATCATGTCTGCCTGCCTGATGCCATGCATTGTGCCATGGTCTCTATGCATCTCTAACTGCAATTTCCCAATAAGCATATTCTCCTATAAATTTCCTTCATCGTGGTGTTTCTTCACAGCAATAGAAAAGTAACTTAGCAAAAAGATGAGATCTGAGTAAACTGGGAGCATGGGGACTTTGGGGAGGCTTTAAGGGGAGGGAAGCAGAGAAAAATGAAGAGCCCAATAAAAATCAATAAAAAAGTAACTTAGGCATGTTAAATAGGAAACCCACAGAGTTAAATTCATGGCACTCAAGGAGATAAAACGTAATAAAAATAGGCTATTCTTTTGGTGAAAGGAAACCAATAAAGAGAAAAGAAAAGGTGAACTGGATGGTGAAGTTGATATCTCCATTCTCCAGTGTGTGACCTGGAAGCCAGAGCCTTCAATGACTCGGGCATTTTGTCACATGCCAACCATCTACCAAATATTGTGAAAATACAACTATCATTTCTCCCTGTTCCTGATTCCTTCAAAATTGATACAATTCTGGGGAAGAAATTTATCGGCAAAATGCTTCAGAGCTTGAGACGACCAACCATCATTTTGAGCAAAGTTCGACAGCTGAGTTTATCCTCCTGTTTGGGGGTTGGTGCAAGCATAGAGAGCTCATTGGCCTCTCATGAGTCTTTAGTGGCAAATAATCTGTATAGGCTTAAATGAAAAAAAAACTAGGAGAAGTAATAACAGTCTTAGGTGAATGCTGGAAGCAGAATATGCAGAGATTTAACCCAAAAGGCCAAGTACAGGTTTGATCTTTGGCTGACATCTGGGAACTTCTCTACAGAGGCCACCCCACCCCCACTACTTCCCAAATTCATTACATTGGTTCTCTTTAGAGAAACTGTGCAATTGGGATAACTTACACTACATGCCGGCTTTCCTGCTGTAATCTTTGGTCAGCGTCAGGTAGAGTCTGCCTAGGTAAGCAAACTCCTCCCATAAAAGGCCTGGACTTTGTGTCTAATGAGCCTCTCTGGTAGACATTTCACACATTTCAAAATACATAGCTGAGCCAATTCTGTGGGTCTCGCATGGTTCTTTTGGGTGACAAGCTGAGAAAATTGTCCTGGCTTGCTTCTGTGCCTAGTTCACTCGCTTCACCTTTGGCTAAATTTACTGTTTAGCCCTTCGTTGAAATAGGTTGTAATTATGTGAGTGTAGATTAAGTCGTGGTCCTTCTCTAAGTGGAGCACTTAACCTGGAAGCTGCCTTGGTGTCCATGATAAACAAAGCTATTATAAGTTGCTACCAAATTGGGAGATCTATTTATTTCCATGTTTGTAGGTACTGACAAAAACACAGCAAAACAACAAGGAAAAAAAAACAAAACAAAAAATTAAAACAAAAATTCCTGTAAAATAAATTTTATGTCCCGATTAAACTACTTTTTGAATAATATCTTAGCATGGATTCTACATATATTCTCCTATATGTTATTCAATTAATTCAGCAAATAGTTACATGTTGAGACAACAACCCATGTATTCACGTATGATCTCAAAGCACCAGTATAATAGATGGTAACCATGAGCTCTTGAACCTTCTGTTTCCAGATCCTAAGTGCTGGGAATATAGACCCACACTGCTATACCTGGTTCATGTGGTGTTGAGCATAAAACTCATGTAATGTAGGAGAGTCATCTGTCTATGTGTTACTTTCATTGGTTAATAAAGAAAC
>LOEQ01001307.1:213400-227987 GCA_001685075.1 Bramus lutescens
GGGGGCAGGATGTGGAAATTTTTAATAATAATAATAAAATAAATTAAAAAATAAAAGTGAGAATTATATGAATTAATTATAAATTAAGAGGATGTGTTCATAGGAGCCATCATGTCAACCTAAATGGAATAAACCAGCCTAGTTTATCAATGAGCATAATTTTAGTAGATTTAGTAGTCAAAAAGAGATAATAAGCATGGTTTATTACATTCAAAGACTAACAATAGTTAGATCAAGCAGGAAAATGCATTCCTCAGAAACAAGCACCAAAAAAGGCAGAGGCGACAGAGAAGTGGTCTGTTGTTCAATTTAGAAATTATTGTACCACATCATACCTGGTATATTTGGATACACTTCTTTCACAAGGAAATATAATAAGTGATAGGGAATATTCACTGAACACAGTTTGCAGTGATACCTTTAAGATTTGGAAGCTAAGAGTGTGTGTTTTTTTTTAAGAGGAAAATAGTTGAGGTTATTCAGGGTTTTATGTGAAAACCACAAGATTGTGAAGAGACAATATCATTGAAGATAAGGTATCCTTGATATTTTAGCAAAACATTCAAAAATACCATTTTCTCAGAACATTTTACATCAGTGGTTCCCAACCTTACTAATGCTGTGACCCTTTAATACAGTTTCTCAGGTTGTAAGGACCCCAACCATAAAATTATTTTGTTGTTACTTTATAACTACAATTTTGCTACTGTTATGAATCATAATGCAAATATTAGAGATATGCAAGGTATATGATAACTCCTTTGAAAGGGTCATTGAACCTTTCCTCCCAGAGGTGTCATGACCTACAGGTTGAGAATTTCTCTATTAAATACAAAGTCAGAATATGAAATGCTCGTTGGGCTAGTTAGCATAGCCCTGCATGGAGCAGCTTCCTTCTACTGGTAACAAACTTACAGTCAGTTATTCAGGGAGTAATTCATTAAGACAAGAAATTTGCTTAATTAGTTTAAGGTGACAAACTTTTCTAAAAATAAATCTCTTAACTACATGGATTCCAAACAAATTCATCACAATTGGAACTGTTACAGTACACCTATAATGACTAGAAAATTAATTCAAGATAATAACATGACAAGTAGAGTGTGTCTTAACTTTTCATTTTGCCCTTCTAAAAATGAATGTTCTGTTTTAAAGGGTGTTGAATTTTCACCCAGTGTCCCTCCTTCTAGAAATGGTGCCTTAAGAGTAGCTGACTTATTTCTATGCACATTGCTTTCTCCTATATTGTAGCAAAATGTCTATAAACCCAAATGAGGACAAATATGATATGTATGGTCTATTGTATTTTGGTAGTCCAATATAGTCTTTTTGGTCTTATTGCATTGTGCTCATGTTATACAAGCTCAACACTTTCCTTTTAAAGCATATGAAAAGCTATGAATTTATTCTTTGTATGGTTTGCTTTGTCAGAAAGAAAAAAACAAATCTTATTAATATAATAAATGTAAGAAATATGCTGATCCCTTGGACATAACTTCTGGTTTAGAAAAATAAAGGATGTGTGAACCATGAAATAAATGCTTTTTTTAAAAATTACAAATGAAGCTAACAACTAAGTTCCTCGGTTCATAGCTATGTACACTTTTGAACTGGGAAGCATTCTCTATTAAGTTATATTTGTGGTAGGAAATAAATGCAGTCATAAAATGCAGGTTCAAGTTACTCTTGTCTCTCATCTTAGAAAATAAGATGGGCAGAATCAAATGTATTCAGTCTATTCAACTTGGTAGTACATGCACATTACAGATAATAATTGTTCCTTAGTAGAAATCTAAATTATTTTAGCCCTTAAGATAGTGATTTACCTTCTTCCATGATAAAGCTTAGAGGTAGCACTTGGTCAAAGGAGAGGGGAGGAAGCTTTGGAGATCATAACAAGTTCCTTTTTATCCCATTCCCAGAAACAATTCCTGAGAAGAGTTACTATGTAACAGCCAGCACTGAGCAGTGGCCACAACAACAATCAGTACAAATAAACACTTGATTGACTATACTTGCTCTGCATGTGCAGGACCATTGGCTTCAAAGTAGCATATGTGATATTTCAAGGACCTGTGATGGAAGTTCACTGAATAAACATAAAGTAAAATGTAACTTCATTCACATCACTACAATAATTAAAATTTTTTTCTAGTTAATTTAGTGTGAGCATTGACAACTACTAAATTATCTCTGTAAAGTATATATGTTATCAAATAGTGATGAAAGTCATGTATGTTCAGTATAAATAGCAAATTAAAACATTTTCCCCAAGAATTTTAAATTTTAAGGAATAACTTAACTAATTATTAATTTATAATTATTCAATGGATTTTAAATTATACAATTAAAATATTTTTAGAAATTTTATCCCTACAGAGCTCTTAGAGGGTTAATTTTTTAATATTAATATTCAGGGACTACATGTGTAAAGTAAGCAACAGATTCTCATCAACTTTAAGACATTAAGGAAAAATGGTTCTTAGGATGCTTGCTCTTCATATAAAAGTTTATAGAAATAAGTGGGGTAATAGTTACAAGAATTCTAGACATCAGAAGAATGTAATTTTATCATCAGCCTACAAATTAATAACATCAATAAACCTAAGATAATATTTATTTTTTTACTAAGGTCAACTAATTGTACAAGATAGAAAAAAAGCATAATGATATGATTTCTGATTCCAAAATATACTTTTATGACATCGAGGACTAACAATTCATGAAAATATTGAGTCTTTCCAAAGATTCAACTTAAGCATATCACAAGTAATCTATCTGTCAGTGTGAATACTTGTGAGTTGCTGCAAATATATCATATGCCTATGGAGAGAGGAGTCTACTTCAGTCATTTTTCTGCTTTCTTTGCACCTTATTTTTTGAGTCGAGATCTCTCCTTAAATCTGGAACCCAATGTTCCATCAAGACTAGGTGCTCAGCAAGCATCAGGGATTCTGTCTCTGGCACCCTAGCTCTGAGGTTCCAGGGAAATCCTCCAAGCCTGGCATTTTACGAATTTGCCTAAGACTCAAACACATATTCTCATGACTGTACAGGAACAATTTTACACATTTAAGTATCTCCTCAGCCTTCGTCTTTAAAATTTACTACAGTGACATATACTAAAACACTCATGCTGCCAATCCAGGTTCATACCTGCTGAGAGAGGAATACAATAGCAGAAAGTTTTTAATACAGTAGAATTGTATTTTTAACTGGCATCAGCATATATACAGAGACTCAGTAAAGACCACAGCAAAGAAGGACACACTGTGTCATTGTAGTATTCCAACTAGTTTTCACAAGTCATTGGGTGTAGATGTTAATACAGGGCATCTACAGCCCTTGAGGAGCAACTACTGATGTAACATGTGTAGTTGGGTTTGCAGGAAGCCTCTGGGGTGTCTCACTGATATAAGCTCTGCTGTTTTGACACTCTACCCAGATGCTCTGATTTTGCTTCAGTTACTCAGAACTGAATCAAATGCCTCAGAGCATGAAGAAAAGGAGCTGTGTGTGGGGAGAGGTTGGGTGGCAATGAACCTGACATCTGCACTGACTTCCTGAGAACTGGTGTGAAAACACTGCTATGGCATTGATTGGGCACTTAGGTGGCTAACAGCCAAGTGGAACATTTCTCTTGTTATCTTGCTATAATGCTCCTTTATATAAGTTTTTAAAAGATATTATGTAAGTTTTTTAAAGAGATTTTTAAATTGATCGTCTTTCAGAGAATTGTATTATCTGGCATCCCATCTAAAAATATTTATAATATAAGACACCCTGGGATTGACCTACATATATTACATCAAAGTTTAATATATCATTTTGTTAAGTTTCTTGTCAACATTATTCATACAGGCACCACATGTCTAATCTAGGAGGAGTCTTCCACCACTAAGATGGGTTTTTCATGGTGAGTAGCTTTTTGTGCAAGCAGTATATCAAGATATTCGACAGATTTATGTCTTGCAACTATAAAGTTAAATAATAGAAGGGAAAGACATTGAGAGGTAAAGATAGAAAGTTCATGTTTTCAGATTAGATCTATGGTGAGGAGGAGAGTCATCTGAGGAGAGGGACATGAAGACCTCTATAGCTAACGGAACCTAAAGAGAAATTGATTAGAAAATAATAGGGACACAAACATGGCATTGAATAGCACATTGTACAACAAACCTGATTCTTGGAAATGCTGATCTGAAGGAGGTGCCAGTAACCCAGAGAATGACAAACACCATAATTTCTGGAGAAATGGAGCTACTCCACAGCCCTGATACTATTTGTGTGATACATTCTCAGAAGCTGGGCTGAGTATAAACATCAAGGTAATAGAGTAACAGGAGTCTGAGACGTACACAAAAGCAATAAAATTACAAGAGATAATTGATAGCTATGGAAACAGGTCCTTGTCAGAGTGAGTGGCAGTTTTAGTGCTGGATAATACTGTGATGACCTATCTGTGCAGAACAACATCTTGGTATTGTTTCATCTGGAAATAATGTTCATTATAATCTCTGTAACAGAGGGAAAGGATGAATGAAAAAAATCTACCGCTGCAGACAGCTAGAAGCCATAGCAAAAGTTAGGTGACGCCTGAGTAATGGGGTATGTTCTAACAAAGAGGAGGTAGAAGGCTAATAGGTCACTCCCTTTTCACTTCACAATGAAATATTTGTTCTTCCTGATCAGGGGTCACACTGATCTTCAGTATCAACCCCTTGTTTGAGTCGGGGGAAGGTACTGCCATGCACAATAGAGCTGATCACTACCATGATCTAAATGGAGCAGTGATGTGACCAACTCCAGTACTCAGTTCAAAGCTAGGGCGTCAGCGGCCCTTCTGTAATCTGTCTCTGCATTTCTGCTAGTGACTCAGAGCACAGCTCTCTTTTGCCTTCACCAACCTCTCAGTTTCTTTCCCTCTGTTCCCTCTCCTGGTAGAGGTTTCCAGTAGTGTATGTCTACTGCTGCACAAAGAAACTCTTCCCACTTTGACTGCCTTCTGGGTGCTGAAAATGGAACCTGGGTCCTCTAGAAGAGTAGCCAGTTCTCTTAACTGCTGAGCCATGTCTCCAGTCCTGTTTTCTCATTGACTCAAAATCTCTAACCTACTCTTCCATCACACATATACATACGTATTAGCTTATGCATGTTGGTTCAATATAAAAATTAAATTTGTGTGTGCATACATATGCATGCACGAACAAATATAGAATTATACTGAAATTGTGTTATACTAATACATTTTTAAAAGATCTTATTTATATTTTGTGTTTATGAGTATTTGCCTGAACACATGTTCATACACCATATGCATGCAGTGTCCATGAAGGCTGGAAGAAGGTGACAGATATCCTAGCGTGCTGGAGTTACAGATGATTGTAATCTTCCTGTGTGTGCGCTGGAAATTATTTGAGTTATCTCTGCAGCTCCCTTAAATTGTATTATTCTAGACTGAAAGCAATGAAAATTAGTCTATTTATGTTCACCTTTTGTTTCAGAATTCTATGTAACCTTTAGTCACGTAAGAATCAATACAAGTGGAAGCATTCGTGAGATAAGGAAAAGAGCACAATCTATCTTGGGTCTGTTGTTTGTCTCAATTGCTTAGATTGTTTCCATTTTTTAAAATTAACAGAAAAGTGTCTGGCATCTGCCAAACCCAGCACTGACAAATAGGAAGACAGGAATAAAGGAAGCTGGCGTGCTGATGGGGCACTGAAGTCGTCAGTGACAAGCACATTCTTTATGGATGGCGTGATGCTGTCAGGGCTCCCACATTAGGTGTCTGCAATTCATTTGCATTAATTATTGAATATTACTAATCTTACTACAGTCCAGACAGCTACTCCTCTGCACTCTGGGCCTTAGCAAGCCATCATTCACTAACCATATTACACCCTTGCTGAGCTTCCCATTCAGTGATGCAATCAGCTGTCTCTGCACCTCTGAAGGGGCTTAGCAGACAAGATACACTTATGTCTTCTTCTTATATCATGCATTTTATAATCAATTTGTGAATAGAGTAATTTTCTCATGTAAATATTATAAAAGGATCAAATTCCACATAAATGACATATTCTTACAGTGGGTGCAATAAAAAGTCACCATTTACAAGTTTATATATTTGTTGCTCAAGTCCAGAGCTATAGAAGTTAAGAAAATGGAGAAGTCATAATTTACAGTACCTCATTCATTTATTCATGAATTCATTCATTCAGTACAAATATAAACTGTCTGGTATTCTTGGTGCTGTGAAGGCCAAAGAGGAAAAGATGGTGCAATGCAAACGAGGTTGTAAATGGGGTGTGCGTAGTCTGTTAAAGACTAAACATAAAGCTAGAAGGAAGGTTCATGTTCAGGGATCAAAGTATCTGGCTCATGCACTTAGCTTTGCTAGTAAGCCTTGATTTCTCAGATATTGGTTGGGTTTGATGAGAGTCAAAGTTATCTTCAGTTAAAATTGGAGAAGTGTAAACAATTGTGTAATAATTAATTAAGTCCATAATAATAGGAAGTATGTGTAGACTTTGAGAAGTATGTTGTATTACTAAAGTTGATATTTGTTGGATTCATTCTCAAAGTCTTTCATGAATGTTTTCTTCCATTCCCCTGTGCAAACCTTCCCTCTAGTCTATTCTATCAGTGTTGTTGAGGAGGAAAAATTGATACTCCTTAGATTAAGCAAGCCGCATATATGTGACTTCCATTAACCATTTTGTGGGTTGTCTTTGTTCTTATTACAGTTGTTTGATCTGGAATCAAATCAAACAGGATAAGAGGATACATGCTGGGATTTGTGTGAAATTATTGGAAACAGAATTTCCATTTCTTTTGGAGTTGGTAGAAATCAAAGGATGTGTAGATTTCAGTATCATCATGTTAGCACCCAGGAAACGGCTGGTGTGAGAATCATGCTTCAGGCACATAGAGAAGGAAGACACTAGAGTTTTGATTTGATCTTATGAAAGTCCTGAAAACAGTATGTGTGCCTGAATTCCCCTTTACGAAAGCCTTGGCAGAATATGCACGGTCTTCCTATTTTAAAAACGTTGCTTCAAACAATTTGAGAACTTGGTCACTGTTGCTATGGAAAATTGAATAAGATGACACTGAACAAAACTGTTTTATTAGAAATATCATGGTCGATGTGTAGCAATCAAAGTAGTGATAAGATATCTGAGATGACAGCCATCCAGGCACAGGGTAACCTGTCTCCCCTGAGAGTAGTGGCTGCAGGAAGAAGTAGTTATCCTGAGGGATAAGCATGGTCAAAAATTACTGCTTGGATACAGGGTAAATTATAGATGACCTCGAGCCTTGTATCTAACCATTTGGGAAACGTGTTTGAAGAGAGGAGGAATATGTTATGAGGAAAATGGTCAGGTAGCCATATAGAGGACAGCTGCTGAAACCCAGGAGAATTGAAGAGGACTTCTGAACAGCACTGTTGCTCACCTTCCAGCACAGAAAGAAACCATTCTTAAGTCCGCTGGGGAGTCATTAAAGAGATACAGACTAATTTTGTGAAGCTCTTAGTGAATTCTTTAAGAAAGGCATAATTATGTGTATATATATATATATATATATATATAAAGAAACTTTCAACTATTTTCTTTTTTAAAAGTTGTTAGACAAAACACTTATTATGTAAAACATATCTTCATAGGAAGATGTCCTTTTGTTTATCTCTCAGGTATAGAACCCTGATATTTGACAGAGCTTGCCTGTCTCAGCGGTGCCTTACCTTTCTTCTGGGCAAAGAAAATTTTGTAACAATACCAGACTCCTTTTTTAATGTTTTCTCTTGAGGTTCTTCTTATAGTGGGATTCTTTAATATGATTTTATATATTCCTTCCATTCTTTCTATAATTATATGTTTTCATAAAGCCATAACTTTTTTTTATAAACATGACCTTTTTTTCTATTAGGTATCTCATCTACTCTGCAATAGTCTGATCTATGGTAGGTTTGTAACAGACATTGAATGAAATTCTTGCTTTCAGAATCATAACTCAGGATCACTGGGGACTATTAATGATAGCGAAATCTCCAATTACAATTTCTTTAAGGATTCTCACAAATTTTGTTTATAGCTGTAGTTTTCAAATATATACCGCTAAATGGTAGAAGATGCGAGGTTGATCATTGATTTCCACATTGTATTTCATGTCACTGCTGCTTGAACTTCACAGATCTTTTGAATCCTAAACTTACGGAGAAGCCACAGAGCAACATTACATCAATAAAAATGCTACAGATATTGATTGCATCAATTATCCCACCTTTTTTTTATCTATCACTGCACAAAATATATCCCTTTGTGTAAAGGCATAGGACATCTGACAAAGGATGCTCTAGTTTTACCAGTTATCCTGTGTTTGTCTATGTTGTTATTTTCCTCTCTCTGATCACCTAGCCTTTCTGAGCAGAGCAATCAGTTTTCCTTTCTCATCTTTTTCTAAATTTCATGTGGTATTTCTTTTATAGCAGGTCTTTTGTTTTTCTCAACAACTGTGACTCAGTGATCTAAACATAGACTCTCATCTGTTGCTTAATGTCGACCTGCAGGATCAGTACCACTACTGGAAGCAAGGCAAGTAAGGTCGCTGATAGTTCAGTGTTCTCTTTGGTGATAAAGAAATACAAATTCAGTTTCATATACTTTATAAGCATACAACATTGGCATGACCCACTTCGAGTTTTGATTCCAATTTACCCTGTGAACTATGAATCTCTCAACTATCCGTTTGTTACTTCTAATTCCTATAAGCATCTGCATTATCCCGTTTGCTTTATGTTGAAATATCTTAGTGTGGTTCTATTTTTTCCTAAGATGCCGTACTTCTCATAAAGTAGGTGTTCTAATATAATGCATCATTTTTTGCCCTTCTCTACCAAATAAGAAAGTTATTATAAATATAAACCACTTCCCATGTAAGGCACACATTATATAATTATGCACTATGAGTATCATATTTATTCTCTCACCTTCTTTCAACCAATCAGTGACCATAATTCCTATTTCCTACATTATATTTTTCTCTTATTTCCATGAAGACATGTTAAGGACCTCTTTCAGAATGTTGAATGTAATGTGAACTACATTCTCCTCATTCTCACTGCTTCTTTGATAGCATGTATGTCCACAGCAACTCTGCTTCAGCTTTCTGAGTGTTTGAAATGACTCTGTGTGGAATGGTATTTTGATTGCATTCTGACAAATCAAGCTTGCTTGGAGTCAGAGGGCAGAGCTAGCCACAAGGTGACCATTGAGGTTTGGAGGACTGTAGATGGAGAGGACAGGACGTTGTAAAGGAGAGATGGAGTGAGGAACTCAACCACTTTGAGCTGAGGGACTGAAGTGGTAGGAAGCAACTGGCAGCTTCTCTCTATTCTCTGATCTTTGTTTCTTACCCTAATATTTTCATTGATAAGATTAACTAGAATATTGCTTCATCTGGTGCCTAATGTGGGGCACCATATCTAGATGGATATTTCCTGCCCTCATCGCTCAGTCCCAAATAAACAAACAAGGCTTAGAAAAATTATAAATGCTCAACAAATAGTTCAGGCTTATTACTAACTAGCTCTTACATTTGACATTAACCAATATTTCTTATTTACATTCTGCCACATGGTGGTACCTTTATTAGCATGACACATTATCTCCTGTTCCCTCTGTGGCTGTTGGTGACTCCTGATTCTGGCTTTTTCCTTCCCAGCATTCTCAAATGGCTCTCACCTTACTTTATCCTGTTCAACTATTGGCCAGTTAGCTTGTTTATTAAACCAATCATAGTGACAAACCTTCACATTGTAAAAAAGATTATTCCACCTTTAACCTCTTTGAGATCCACTGCAAATGACATGTAAATGTAAGTTATCTGAAATAAACCATGACCATGCCTAATTTAGACCTTTGAGGTCTTCAAAAGGAGAATGGAGATTTCCAACAATGATTCCACCACGATTGTGGTACCAACATCACACAAAGATTGACTTTGGATTGCAAACTATTCAGGACAATTTCAAGGTGTTTAGCTCAGATGGTCTAGCCTCTCAGATTATTCTAGCCAACAGTTGAAATAAGCCCTGCATTTTCCCATTACACAGAGACCAGGCATTAAATGATGCAGCTAGCTCACCCAGGATTTGACAAATATTTTACTTTCTTTCAGGGTCACTAAAGATATCATCACCCCCAGACTACAGGAAATAATTTTAAGAACATGCTGCCCAAGAAGTGTGGTTGGTGTGGTTGGTGGTTTTTAGTCATTCAGTGGGTTATAGATATTTGTATAAGTTTAGGGGGTTGGTTACAAGTTATTATTGGTAATTGTCAGGAAGAAAGCTGAACAAAGGAGATTACATTCTGAGATCTTGTTATGAAAAGTAAAAGGGGTTTATAGAAATGATAGGATTAATGGGTATATTATTGAATCTACTTTTAAACCAAAAAGTAGCTACTAGTCTTAAATATTACACATTCTCATAGATTTTGTATATTGATATAAATTTGAAGTAATTTTTCTAATACCACATATATGTTTCTACTCTTTTTTAAGATATATATGTTCCTTTTCTATTGATTTTATTGAGCTGTACATTTTTCTTCTGCTCCCTTCCTTACCTTTCCCCTTCCCTTCAACTCTCTTCCATGGTCCCTATGGTCCCAATTTACTCAGGAGATCTTGTATTTTTTTACTTTCCATGTAGATTAGATCCATGTATGTCTCTCTTAGTGTCCTAATTGTTGTCTAGGTTCTCTGGGATTGTGATTTGTAGGCTAGTTTTCTTTGCTTTATGTTTAAAAATATTTTCAATATGTTGACATAAATCTAAGGTTATTTTAATTAGAACATAGTATACATACTTTTCTATTCTTGTTAAAAGTATTGTACCTGCACAGCAAATTGAAAAATGTGATGTAAATTTCTAGTCCTTGAAAGTTGTTATTAGAAAATATTTAGGAAAATAAAGAAATGCAGGTCAGTAGTTAGTCACATATTGCAATCAAACTTGTAGTTTGTCACCTATTGCAATAAAAAATGTTTGGTCTATTTTCAATATTAAGTAGATATATATTACAGGTGGTCTTCAAACACTTCAGAGCTCATAGAATACAAATTATGATCTTTTAATAACATTAGGTTCTTTTTATGACAATGAGACACGTCTGTTACTGGTAGCATCAGCTTCAAAGAAGTTGATGGACATTGAAGAAACTCCATAAGGAATTTACTTTCTTTTTGGCAAAAGGTAGCTACTGGTCAAGAACCTCCTTTGCCTTGACTGCTAACACTATGCTGTCCAAATTGGACAAGCAGGACATAAAGAAAGTGGCTGCCAAACTTTGCCAAGACAAGGCAGGGACATGCTTCAAAAATCCCAAATCACAGTAAAATTAGTCAGATATTCTAGACCTGTAGGCCAAAGATGGATACCAAATTACCCAAGTTACCAGCTTCTTCTTCCATCTCTTAGTTTGAGAGTTATTTGCTCCACATTTCCTGTTTACTCATATATATATNTATATATATATCTTTATCAGTTCTCTGATGGAGTTGAAAACTAGATAGTTATAGTTTTTCTTGTTACAAATTCAGAAAAGAAACTCACAAATGAGGTATAAAGTGTATAAGGTTGAGAGACATAAAATGATGTGCTCATAATACAAATTAGGATAGAAAGCAAATTAGGTATAGGACTTTGGACTCACCAAGATAGGATAATAGATTATGGACTATTTTTTTCTGAAGTCATTAAATGCGAATGGAATGAGCATTGTTACTATATTTCTTACCTGTATATATTTGTATATAGTTATTGTATTTATTGTATATAATTTTACTATGTTAGTTAAAATAATTGTTTTTTATTTAGGCAAATGGGAATGTTGTGTGATATTTTGTTTGTGTTCTGACAAATAGAATTTGTTTGGAGTGAGAGGGCAGAACTAGCCACTAGCTGACCATAGAAGTTTGAGGACTGTAGACAGAGAGAACAGGAGGTGGCAAGTTGGGGTTGAAAGAGGATCTGAGGAACTAAGGAATTGAAAAGGTAGGAAGTAACTGGCAACTACTCCCTGTTTTCTGATCTTTCAGTTTTATCCCCTAATATTAGACTCCCAATTTTTATTGATAAGATTAATTAGAATAATGTTACAAATCTGTGCTTTGATATTATACATTTGGCTCAAAACATGAAAGAGGGATTAATAAAGAGGAATTCAACCTGTATGGGGACATGTAAATGACCTAATGTGATGCCACCCAGGGAATTATATTTCTCAGTAAGCTGGCAGAAGTGATGTCTTTGGTGAATTCTGAGGGCTATGGAAGAGTTAAGGAATAAGACAAGAATGGACAGAATTGACATAAAACTTTGTTTGAGAAACTGTTCTGATGAGATTTAGGGCTTTATGGATGCCTCAGTATGATCTCTAGAAGAGGGGCCATTCTCTGAGCTTCCTTAAAGTACTATAAAATTAGAAAGCACTTGATGTTTTAGAAAGGTAGAGGAAGTGCTAGAATTTGGTATAGGAGAGAGGAAGGAGACTTTTAGAGCAGAAGGAGACAGGAGGGGTAATGCAGGGAAAGGAGGGAAAGGTAGAAAAAATAGGATAACATTTGGAAAATATTGTAAGGAAAAAGGAAACTCCAATGGTACCATTGCAACCATGTCTGCTACTTGTGTCATGGGAAATACGTAACACCAAAGCAATTTATTTGGACTGAGTTGACATATTGTCAAAAAGAATCCTTTGAAGGTAGACAAGAACCTTCTATTACATAGACAATTGAGTATGCAAACCGTATTTGAGGTTGAGTAAATTAGATCATTTGTCTTAGTACATGTATCTCAATATACTTGAAACAGCTTCTCCGCACAGTTTTTTCATCAATACTTACAGTGAATGAAGTTTAATCATTAAAAATAAGATTGTATAGCAACTTAAAAATTTTATTATAGAAAATGAATATCAATATTGTGTCAGTTTCTTATTAGCTTAAGAGTCAAAAGCTGCACATTAAAACATCATTTTGTTAAAAGATCACAATTTTGACCTATATGACCCTTCTATTCCCTCTGTGTCTCCTTATATACAGATATAAGAAATACAATGATGATAATTGATTATTAAAGAAAAGGGCTATAAATTATCTTAGCCTTACTATTCTAACCTGAATCATGAAATTGTTAGAGTATAATCTACTTTTATTTTTTGAGAGAAATTCCATGTCATAATATGTTATTTAATGACATATTCTCTAATGTTCAGCAACATAGCTGTGCTGGGTTATTTGATGCCAACTTGATATACTATAGAGTAATTTTGGAGGAGATAATCTCAATTGAGAAAACACTCACACCAGATTAGCTTGTTGGCAATCCTGTAATGCATTTTCTTGATAGATGGTTGATATAGGTGGGCCCATTGTACTTGCAAGCTATGCCAGCTTTAAGAGATCAGCTTGAACAAGCCATGAGAAACAAGCCAGGAACTGAATTCATCTGTGGCCTTTGTGTCATTTTTTGCATCATGTTTCCCCCTGGATTTCCTTCCCCAACTTCCCTTACTAATAGGGTGCAATCTGAGGATTGTAAGCTGAAGAAACCTCTTTCCTCTACAAGGTGTTCCTGATCATGGTATTTTGTCATAGCAAGAGAAATCCTAACAGAGACAAACATCAAGTATAGAGTCTTTTGTGACTAGAGGAAGATCATAAAATTTTGATGAACACTATTTTCCTTTATTAACAACATATGAATTAGTTTTATACCTACAACTTGAGGGGGATTTTATGAAGTTTATCTAGGTAATATTTATAAACTCCCCTCAAATCCCAAGCTGAAAGACAAAATGTCAAGTGATATTACTTGTCTAAAAATGAGACCTTTTGTAAGCCTTAATTATAATTTCAAATTCCCTTACATTAAAGAATCAATCAAATATAATGAGCAGTGACTATTTGTACATTTTAAGCTCTTTAGGACCAAACATATAGAATCACTCATTTCTTTTATTTTCTATGACATGTGACTATTAAAATTATTGGTGATGATAATAACGACTATATTATATGCCATATGTGTAGTGGAGACAACAATATGATTTTCTTGGCCTTGAAAGCACGCATCACTCTACTTTTTCTGTGAATTGTTAAGCAAAGGGAAGTCATCCTTCATGTCTTATTAATAGAGATCAAGACAAAACATAAAAAAATGTAGAATCATGTATCCTGCCACATTTCTAAAGGTGTTTATCAGCTGTAGGAGTTCTTCGGTAGAGTTTTTGGGGTCGCTTATGTACACTATCATATCATCTGCAAATAATGAAAGTTTGACTCCTTCCTTTCCAATTCAAATCCTCTTGATCTCCTTATGTTGTCTTATTGCTATTGCTAGATCTTCAAGCACTATATTGAAGAGGTATGGAGAGAGAGGACAACCTTGTCTTGTTCCTGATTTTAGTGGAATGGCTTTGAGTTTCTCCATTTAATATAATGTAAGCTGTTGGCTTGCTGTATATTGCTTTTATTATATTTAGGAATGAACCTTGTATCCCTAATCTCTCCA
>LOEQ01001307.1:255907-287023 GCA_001685075.1 Bramus lutescens
GGGGGAGGACCTTGGTCATCCCACAGGGCAGGGAACCCTGATTGCTCTTTGGACTGGAAATGGAGGGGGTGGGGGAGGGGGAGGTAATTGGGAGGCAGGCAGGAGGTGGAAATTTTTAATAAAAATAAAAAAGAAATCTTCCAATGAAAGTAAATTATGAAAGTATTGATAACAAAGTGTATGGCAGAAATACAATATGAACAATGATGGTAACAGCAAAGAACGCTAGTTTACAGTGTTTGAGTGCACGTGTCAAGTGTATTAACTCCACCCAAAGTAATTAACTAAATATATGTCTCTCATACTATATAGTGTTAAGAATACAAACCCTGGAAGCAGCCACTGTGTATTCAGAACTCATTGCCGGCCCTACCTAGGTAGTTCATGAGGTGTTCCTCTGCAGAACAAGACTGCCAACTCTACTTCACAGGATTCAATGAGCATTTGGGACACACATGGATGGTATAGCTAATAGCTATTTTACAAACAAAATTCTTGTTGGTAAGTGCTCCAGGCCTCGTTCTATGTCATATAAGCTAGTCAAATTATCTATAAGTTTTGAGATATAAAGATGGTTCCCATTAGTGTTCTACTGTGTGCTGTCTTGTCCATGTATGATCAGACCTTGGTATAGCCGTTCTGCTGAAGTGCACTGGGCAGCTCACAAGAGGACTCATCAAATTGTCCTTTCTGGTTAAAAATTCACTGCCCCAAACAACTTCCAGAAAAGCAGAGGGCAGCTGATTATTATGATATGTACTTGTGCTGTAATTTTTTTTAAAAAAAATTTCAATTGCAGCTGTCATTTCCACAAATTTTCATTGCAGCCTCTGGCACATGTGTGTCCTTTGAAAGTAGCCCGGCACATGTGCTGGCTGTTCCTGGGACACTCGTTGCGGACTGCTTCACACAAATTAGGTGAAAGCTTAGCTTTGTAAAGGAATGTCTGTCACTGACAATTATGATGATCCCCAGCCTGTGGCCACAATGCAAATGCAGAATGTCAACATGTATTTCTCAAATTGTGTGATTCAAGAAGCAAACATCAACCTTGAAAGGAAAAAAAAAAGAAAAGAAAAGACAAGCCGTTCAACTTCTCAGCTGCCACAATTGTGCCCTATTAGGAATGGTGGTGCTTGGACTTCATTAGTTAGCTTAAGCTGCAATCCATGAAAAGGTGAACAAACTGTATTCCACCACTGTCAAGTGGGTCACAACTCTAATGAAAGAGTCTTTTTTATTAATTGACTTGGTTTCCCTAACAAAGCATGCAGTGTTAGAGACTTCTGTTGAGGACCTCATTGACATTACTTTGGAAAGTCCTGCAATTACTTTGGAAAGTCCTGCATTTAGCGGGCTGTTCAGCTTAATTTCCTTATTAAGGAATAACTAGGACATTCATGCCCACATTCCAGCTTTCTGTAGACTTTTCCTTGGAATATCGTAACATACGTAAGCAACCTCGAAGCATGTGTTTGGTGTTTTTAGTTGGAGATGAAAAGTGAAAGTTTATGGTTAGTCACAGTGACAATGCAAGCATTTTCTCCTGGTTTCTTGGTACAAACATTGAACTTTCTAATTTCAGGTTAATGTCTGCAAGCCACAACCATAAAAGCAAATGCTTACAACAGAACAAATGCAAACACCATTATAGCTGACATTCCCTTTGCAATTCCTCATAAAATATACAAGGCTATAATGTTATATATACATTATATATATATATATGTATATGTGTATATGTATATATATACCATCTATATGCCCAAATAAATATTATGCCCAACAAATGTTTCCTTGTTGCATAACAACATAATGTTTCCTTGTTGCATAATGTATGTGAAAAAATCAACAGGAATTTGAACTTGTAAGACATTAAATATGATATTTTAATTATTACTAATGAAGCTCTGGGAAACGCTGACCAAGCTTATGGATCATAAGTACTAAGTGTGAAAACATGCTTAGGAAGATTTAGAAGTAGCAGAAAATTTGAGTACCATTCTGTTTTGCTTTCTTTCTGGTTCTGTTAAATGTGCTAATCACCTGCCAAAGTAAAGAGCGCAAGCCACCTGTGCGTCCTTTCCCAGACAACTTCAATTGCTATGTCTACATCTTGATGACATCAGTTGCTTCGCAAAGTAAGACAACGCAAAGTCTACTGTGAATAGTTGCTTGTACAAGTTTCATCCTGCAACTAACACCAGCTAACAGTAATTGGGTATTAACTTTCCATTAAGGACTTTGCTTATTTCATCCACCCCTTGAGCAATTAGCTATTCCATTCTACTTTTAACATGAAACAACTCTAAATCACATCTATGCAGTAGCTGATATTTATTAAGTACTTACTATGCACTAAATATATTACTTGCATTATCTTAGAGCAATGCTCTAGCCTTGTAATCACAGATAATTTTTGCTCATGGTGACTTATTTGGAGATTATTCTCTTGCGAATTAACTTGTATTCTCTTCTGCAGCTCATATAAATATCGTTCGTTCTTGCCTGCAACTTGAAAATGAGATGACTCTGGCAAAGTTGCCTAAGAAATCGAAGGAAGATTCAAGAGTCAGAGGATCAGAAATCATGCTGCGCGACAGTGCCTCCCAGAAATGACAGAAAGACCCTCCCCACATTTCAATAAAAGGTTTCCTGAATAAGAATGTAAATGGACAATGCCAGTTTATTGGTGAGCACAGATTGGAAAAATTCCACAAGGCTACAACTTGGAGTCATTTACTGCTGAGAGAGGCAAAAGTATCCCCTTCATAGTTGTCCAACTCAAAGTGGTCATCCAGGGATACGTGTACATAAAAACAATACTAAATTAACTCAGTCGCCCTTATTTACATATGTGTGCATGAGTATGTGTGAGTGTGAAAGTTGTGCATGTGTATATAATATGTGACAGTAGGAATTAAAAAGGAAGGGGCCATAGGCGGATAGGTGAGTCATGGGAGGAATTAGAGCAGGGAGGTAGAGGTGGGACTCATGTAAAAAGTTCTCAAAGAACTCAAAGTGATTAGAAGAAGAACAGGAATAGGAAGGCTGGTATGCCTGGGGCTCAAGAGGGAAGAGGTCTTGTCATTTGATTTCCCTTAATGCTCACTGTAATTATCAAAAAGGTTGTGCTTGTTTTTCTCATATTAAATATGGAAAAATGAGGATTGCAGAGCCAAAAACCCCATCAGGTTTGTGTGAGCCACAAGTTAGTTACTGACTGTCAAAACAGTGGCTACACCACTGTGTTTATGAGCCTACCAGACACAGAGGGTCATTCATTGGTCATCACCTGTAGAAGCAGAATGAGCGATACTGTGGGCTTTGTTACGAGGCAAGAAACTCAGCTATGGGAAATAGCAGCAGAAGGAGGAAGAGCCTTTTAAAATAGAAGCCACTTCAGCCGGTTGGGGCAAAGCATTTCCAGGAGAAAAGAAAGCTCTTTGCACACACTGCACCCTTCCTGTTTTACACAGCTTTGGTAATCTTCATAATTACCCAGGACTAAAAGATAAGAACCACACTGACTCTGGTGTATTATGTAGGAGTTCTGTTTTGTTGTTGTTGTTTTATTTTCTGTTACTTCGCACCCTCTTAATATTTAACATGTCTCTGCTCTTCGTAAAGTGTAGAGAGTATGCCAAAGGAGTATGAAGGAAGTTACAGAGTATAAATATGTTACATTGTCCTTGATTCTTTAGTTTAAGTATTTTCCCCTCAGCCAATGAGCTTCCTGAAAGCAGGAATTTATTTCAGTTATTAATGAATTTCCACTATTGTTTCTGTGGCCTGATTTATTCCTTATGGCTGCTGCTGACTTGTCTAATTAATAGCATTCAGGACTAGCATAAACACTCTATATGGAAAAAAAAAGAACAAAAGAAAAACAGAGAACAGCTTGTAGACTTGGGGAACAGCTTCACAGAGGAAATGCTGCCTCTACTGAACTTGCAACCTATCTTTTCCTTAAGTGCTGTTGTTCATACCCTTTGTGGAAAGGGGGTAACTTTCAAATGAGATCTATCATTGACACCTTCACCTTGGGTATTTCAGGTCCAGCCTGATACATGGTTGTCTTATTCCCCATGGTTTCCAAGGCCATTTTATTCATCATTTATAATAGGGTGTCATTTTTGATTTTATACTCAGATTATAAACTTTAACTTGGAGAAGATTTTTTTCTAGTGTTGTCTACATTACCATCTCATAAGATGTCAGGCTTCATAGGAAGCTGATAAATTGTTTTTAAAGCCAAGCATAGCCATGGTTTACTTTAACCTGAATCGATTCAGTTAAAACATCTACCACAAAACACTTAACAAGGTGAAGGCTTTGAGCTTTTGAGACATGAGGGGCTGCCTCTAATAATAGGTTAAAATTAGAAACTTTTACACAAGTACCCTGTATGCTTATAAAAGATAGGAAAAAATCTGAAAGAGAGATTTAAATATTTTTAAAATATGCCTGATACAGAAGAAAAGATTTCATTTTCTCTTTAGAGTTACTGAGGCGCAAGATAAGACTGGAAAAGTTCACCCGGCCATGTATATTTTACAGCAAACATGTCATTTTAGACATCTTTCAAAATGTATTTGGAATATGGAAAGCAATCCTACTGGGATATTGTTTGGTATAGCTCATTGAAATATTTATGTTTGTGAAATCAGTCAGATCAGGGAAAAGATGGGTTTGAGAGTTTTATTTCTATCTAAGGGAATGGAGTCTGGAAATTTCAGAAAACATAAGAGTGAAAGAAATGTGTGGTGAATTGTGTCTATTATTTTGTTCTTAATTTATTTTTAATGAAAAAGAGGAAAAGTCATTTACACTCTTTGGGAGTAACAGGTTTAAAAATCATTCTGTAAATAAAAAATACCAATATGTTACAATGTAAGATGATAATATATCCCGTAAGCTTGGCTTCAGTGCCTAGTTATCTCTCATCCTGTGTGATGTCAGTTTTTAGAACGTCACAAACTATCAGGACCTGAGATATTACCTAAAACAGTGACAATTAAAATAATTAATTGTTTCTTGTAATGTTAACAAGGAACAAGCAGCAGACACAACACACACACACACACACACACACACATACTCTGCAAAATCTAACTACAAGTTTTCCACACATTGGAGACATTTAGTGACAATGTAGTAAGTATTGTTTAATTAGAACAAGCTATTATCTAGGAACTTCAACATAATTTAAAGCTATCTTAATTTATTATTTTCTTTTATCTTCACTCTGAGGAAAGAGAAACATAAATCTGATAGGACACTTTTAGAAAATTATAGTAGAATTAAATGTGTCTCAGAGCCCACTCTTGGTGGTATTTGTTAGAAGTGGGGGTGGATATGTCTTCAAAAAACAGACGTTTGTAAAAAATCAGAGTCTCCATGGCATAGAATTACTTTTATAATCATTGCCATTCTTATTCCAAGATAGAAGTGTAATAAGACAAAAGAATAAAAGGGGAGACAACAAGAATCATTATGGAAAAAAAAATCTGCAGAAGATTTTGCTAGAAAACTGTGTTCAAGTGAAGATTTGCCTCCCAGCAGTTAAGAGACATATCAAACTACATACTGAGAAAGTTCTTAACCCAAAGTTCTGTTTCTTTGTTTTCTTAAATATCTTATGATATATCATTCCAGCATTATTTTGGCAGCCTAAAATTACAACACCCTGCCCTTGACATTAGTATTCAATAGCACCAATGTACTATTCACAGTTTCTCTATCCTAGTGGGTGATCTTGCAAGCTTTTACCTTCATGACTATGGAGTTTCTGTCAAATGTGCTTCCAGCTGACTGATCACATTCTTCTGAATTATGAAGTGGCTGCAAACTGTGCTAATTGCATCCACACTGATGTCACTGATAAGGATTAAATAACTGTTTGCATCTAAAGTCACAAACATGTAATTTTATTATACATATTATATTTTTTTTTCTTAGCATAATCCACGATGATAGCTAAGGAGAATTGTTTTATTTAACTAAAGTAGTCATTAAAGACATTAAGATGAATTAGAAGCAAATCATAACGAGATGAATATAATAGCTGAGAGGAACTATAATGAGAGGTTAAACATTGTGATGATTTTATTATTTATGAAGTGTAAATGCTATACTTAGGACTGCAGAAAATATCAAAAAAGATTCCCTCTTGTCCATAAGAATGCACAGTATATGCAAGAGATGAAAGTTCACATAAGCCTAAGAGTCTGTAAGAAATAATGGCAATTGTGTATTAAAATTCATTGCCAAATTTAAAGGCTTTTGGAGCAGTAAGCTTCTCAAAGGCAGGAACCACAAAAGAAGAGTTTGTATTCTAGTGTCATATTTACATAAATGCTTATTAATCAATTACTCTCTGGTGTAAATGTTAGATCCTGAATGATTCTAGTATACAGTAATGGAGTACTATGGTATAATTCAATGTTCTTTAACCACACATTACATAGATATTTTAAAGAGGCAGAATTTGAATTCAGTAGTTGACAATTATTACAAATTAAAATAAGTTACTAACCTACATAAAAATCAAAGAACAATAAATTCCTATATTTTATTATGAAATAAATTTTTCTATAGAGTTACTAAGTGGGTTGAATGTGGGAACATTGATCAGTCTTATTAAATAATTTTATTACAAAATATGTTCTACAGAGAGATATAGAAACAGATACCGTTAATTCAAGGCAACCCTGGTCTACAGAAGAGGTTCTAGGATGATCCTTAACTTTTCTTTCATACAACTGCATGTGATAATGGGCATCCTACATAGAAAGAAATATAGCTTCTTATTTCTCCCTTGAATTGCCTACTTATAATAACTGTCTATGTGTACATCAAGCAAATTATTTTTTACATATTTTCAGAAAAATTTTTATACACAATGTAAATGATTTTATTCTCAGACATTTGGATCATTTTGTCTTAGGAGGTGGATTATATTTTTTAAACACATTTTTGCCTTTCCTTTATAATTTCTAGTAGATTTTATGGGATTGCCATACACAGACAAGCTTTACCTCATTGACTGTTTCTTCACTCTCCATTCAAAGCAACCACGGCAACAACTAACCTAAGATATACTCTACTAAGAGTGCTAAAGTTCTTCAGTTACAATTATGACAAAGAAAAATTATTAAGAAATTGAGAAAGAAATGCAGGGAGTATCACAATATCTGCTTTTCAATTATACAGCTACACTATAGTTTATAAAAAAAAAGATGTAGAGAAAGTGAACAAAATAGAGGAACAAGAGACAAACCCAACAGAAGTGCTCTAAGTATATATTGGATAAAAGACAGCCTCTTCAATAAAAGGGTTTTGGGAAAACTGGATATCCACACATACAAGAACAAAATTAGCCACAAATGACACAATTGATCAGTTCAGGCAAGTAAAATATCTTAACTAAAGAGCAAAAATTTTGAAAGTATTAGAGGAAAATTGGTAAATTTTTTAAGATCTAAATATTGACAAGGGACTTTCTGTAACTAATTTAAAAGGCACAGAAAACAATGGAAAGTTTTTAAAGGAGTTACATTGAGATATAAAACTACAATGTCTGAGTGCTTATCTAAATGGAACTCAGCACTCCCAGGACTCAGGAAACATCCTGGAAGAGATGGTGATAAAAATGGAAGTGCCAGGGCAACGTGGTGAGAGCTGTGCAATGCTGTCTTCTGCGCATAGTCCGGGCTTCACAAGCAGAAACTCCTGGCACCTTTGTTTGCCTTTATGATACTTACAGAAGATCAAAACACCACAAATCTCAGCATAGTGCTTCATCTTCACGTCCCGCCCCTCACTGAAAAACTATTGGCAATAGATTGTTACTAGGAGAAAGAGAATCATTCTTTATTAAGGATGTGGTCACTTGTAGATCTCCAGTGCTTCAGAGTACAACTCTCCTCCACACATGCACATATAGGCAGCTATAACATGGTGGGTAATGAAATAATAATAAAAGACATGAACTTGGGAGTACACACTTTCGTGATATGAGAGCACTAACAGTCGTATAGGGCAATGAAGGATGTATGATCGAATTTTGTTGTATACATGTATGACATCCTCAAAAATAAAAATAAATAATATATATAGCAAACAATTGCCAGAGTCAAGAGATACGTTGAAGAATGTGAAAAAAATATTTGCCAGCTAGTAATTTACAAATCATTGACCTCACATTATATAAAAGTAAAGTATTGTCTTCATATACAGTCATTGGAACTGTGAAGTTGTTCAACCACTACTGAAATCAATTTTGGATTCTTCAAAGCTATCACCAGAACTAACAAATGATTCTATTATTACCAAACATTATACAGATCGTCATTCAATATAATAATGGGTGCACATTCAAATGTAGCAGTGTAAGCCTGTAGCATCAGTGTAAGCCTGCAGTAGAGAAATCTGTATATCCTTGTGTATAGGAGAAGTGTTAACAATACCTAAGTTATGGAATCAACACAGGTACCTATGAATGGATGAATGTAGAAAGGATATTTTAACCTCCAATACAGTGTTATTCACATTAATACAGGAATGAAATCATACCGCTTGTTCAAAAGTACTTGGGATTTTAAGACATCATGTTAAGCAAAAGAAGCAAGACCTAGAAAAATGATTATTTTTTGTTCACATATGAAATCTAGGAAAAGAAGAATGTAGAAGAAAGGGCAATTTGGAAATTGGAAATGGACCAGTGGCACTGGTCAGAGTGATCTATTTGTCTGTCTGTCTATCTATGAGGTTCAGAGTGATCTGTCTGTCTGTCTATCCATCCATCTATCTGTGTATCTGAAAAAGCCACAATAAAACCTATTGTTTTCTATAAAAAATGATGCTTAAAATTGTAATTACATCTCATTCTGCCCCCTTGCAGTAGCTCTGGTAGTACAGTAACTACATCAAGAATAATTGAACAAAGAAATCTTCGAAAATCTAACATCTAATAATCGGAACATAGGTCAATTTTTAAAAAAAAACAATTCTGCCACTTAAAACTGTGAATTTGACAAATTGCTCATGACTCTCAGTACACTAATTTGTGTAATGGAAGTAATAACATTGCCTTATGGTGGTGGCAAGGCCCTTAAGAACAATTACGTGTTCCCTGTATGTTTACTACAGTGTCTGGTGCATGTAAACATTCATATGTGATGTTATATTGTCACTGCTATTTCCATGTATCAACTTTTGTCATGATGACACTGATGTGATCAGAACTCAGAAGAAGAATTTTTTTTTTGTACACAGCATGGTCCTGGAAACCCCAGTCACACAGAAATGACTAGTCTCTTGCCTTATCCATTGAAATAAGTTACTCACTGCAAGTTTATAACTTGTGAGATTTGACAGGTAGCATAGCAAGTTCAGGGACTCATTATTTCTTAAGAGCAATTATTGCAATTCTACTGATAATATCAACACCATCATTACTATTATTTTGGTGATGCTATTGGGAAGTTCTTTGCTATTTGCACTGATTCCCAGCCAAAGAGTATGGTAAATAATGTTATCCATACAATGCAAACAAGTAATATTTCAACAGGTTTTAATCTTTGGTCTTCATTGTTGATAAAGGGAATGATAATCTGGCATCTTCCTATAAACTGAACTGCACATTTCCCGCACTTTAACATGGGGGGAAAAAAAACGGTTTCCACTCTAGTCCATCTTAAACATTTCAAATGAGAAGGCTGAACCCTGAGAAGTTCTACAGACACGTGGACTCACAAGATCTTAATACAAACTCTAAGGAATTTGGATTATGGCTCTATTTAACTTAAAAGGTATTATTTTTTCTCTTAAATTACCGCAAATAATTTTGTCTACTTCAAAACAAGGCTGTTCATTTTTGGGTTTTTTTGTAAATTAAAAGACAGTATATCTAAACCTCCCTTTTTAAATTTTATAGAGTCATAGAAATAAGGCTATTGTTGGAAGGCCCTGATGAGCAAAGGTTGCAGTCTCCCTATGGACTGTTAGCTTATTTCAATAGCTCAACAACATAGAGCTCCCTCCCTCCTCTGCAGAATATCCTGCATCTACTTGCCATTATCTGGAGAGTGTCCCTGGGCCTGGAGGACTGACTTTATTGAAAGCTGTCTCTCAGCCACATGCCTGTCTCTAAATTAGATGTCCGATTCTTTAGCTATATCCTTTGCACAGATTCCTGCTAAGAAGACTTGTGCTAGCTGCTCTGTTGTAGGAGAAGCCTAGTGTCATATTCAAAGCCTTGTGATAGGAGTGTGTCAGCTCATGCAAATTATGGTTTGTCCCAAGGCTCCCTAATACTATATATTCCTTATTCTCTGGATTAAAGTTGAGCTGATTCACTGAAAGCAATCTCCTGTAGGGCAATCTCCATTCATGTTCACGGGACAAGCACAAAACTCCTCCTTTGCCCTCTCAGATTAGTAGCTACAGGCAGGGAGGGAAAAGAGAACTCCCACAGGCTATATTTGAAGTTGGAATTTAAAGTTGGTAAATAATAAGCAAGATGTAGTTATTAAAAATTAAATTGAGTGTAGTTGAAATATATGTCAGTAAAAGATGAAAGAATTTTCTAGTGATTAAATTAAAAGACTAAGGGATTAAATTCACCCTAAGAACCAGTTAATGGTGTTGATTGTACAGGTCTCATTACTCTATGAATTATTAATTCATTTTCAAATAAGGAAAGTGTGAGGCTTAATTAATTTTAACAAAATGTTTGATGACATTATTAGAGGAAGTGTGGATCAATATTAATATCAATCTAATTATTCAATGTTATTACAGCTTTTCTTAAACCTACTTTGATTGGACATTGCTTTTAAAATAACATTTATATTAAGTTTTACAGGCTTGTCTGTTTTGGTAAGAGATAAACACAAATCACTATCACTGTCAATATCTGCATATAAATCTAAGCAATATTAGTTTCAAGGTATGTAAATATGATTTTGATTCATAAATATTTTTATATTACTACACTGACTACAAAACTGACAGAAATACACCATGATTTATAGTTTATAATTAATACTACTTTTCATTTTCAAATTATTTCTGTAGACACTATTATATATAATCTCATCAAACCTTCTGAGAATAACGAGACTAGTGTCCTGATTGGTTTTGTTGATTTGACACAAACATAGATGTACCTGGGAAGAGGGAATCTTAATTGAAAAAAAAATGCCTCTATAAATTCAGTCTGTGGACAAGGATGTAGGACATTTTTCTTGATTTGTAATTGATGCAGGAAGGCCCAGCCTCCAGCTCACACTTGGGTGGTGCTATAAGTGGGCACAGTGTCCTGGATGGTGTAAGAAAGCCAGCTGAGCAATTGACAAGGCGATAGCTAGCAAGCAGAACTCCTCCATGGTCTCTACTGTGGTTCCTGCCTCCACGTTTCTGTCCATTGTGTTCCAGCCCTGACTTGCTTCAGTGAAGTGTAACTCAAGAACTGCGAGAGAAAAGAAACACTTTCCTCTCCAAGTTGCTTTTGGTTATGGCATTTTATCACACACAGCAGTGGAAACACCAACATACTAAGTACACTTTTATGGTTAAGCAAACAGAAGCTCAAGGACTTGTATTAAGAATCACAGCTGAGAAGTTGTCCTCATATAGGCACACATACATTCTTTCTGACTCCAGTATCAGTGCTAAAGTCATTGTATAAGAAGCTTCTTCATCATTTCCCCTTGGAGCACAGAATAAAGCACCTATTGCATTAGAATTTAATACCAATTTAAAATTAATGACAGGAGTATGCAAACGTGCATATTTGTGTGCTACATGCATTCATGTACCTATATTCATTCCATTTGCCTATGATCAAAATCATGTGTCGCATTTAATATTTCCCAAGTTTTAAATATGGAGTCTTTGCAAGCACAGGAAAACTAACAAAGATGAACTAAATTGATAAACTGCAGTGGGTGAGGTTAAAAGTTAAACTTTACCCGTGATTTTTAATTGACTGTACTTGGGTTTCATATTGCAATATGGACTAGAAAGTGGAAAAGATAGAAGTCATTTTCCCTGGGTCATCTCAAGTTTATAACAGGTAGAAAGTAAAATTTTCTGTTACTAAGGGAAACTGGAGGCCAACGATCTTTGTGCTGAACCCAAACCCTTTTGAGTTAGTGATTGCTATTTGTGTTTAAGCCAGAACAAGATAAAACAAAACAAAAAAAATCTCTATATTTGATAGGTCAGAGAAACTCAATATAGCAGCTAAGTATACCTTGCAAAGAGATTCCAGTTGGTAAGGGAATAGGGCTATTTAAGAAGCCAGCGGAATGTGCTTCCTGAAAGGCTCCATGGTTAGAATTAACAGTATGGTAGTGACATTGCTCACTAAAAATCCTGATTTGGGTAATGCTTATGTCTCTATACAGTGTGAATTGCTTTATATATCATCTCTCCTTGTCTTGGAATGATTTTGATCACAATTAACATTAAATGTGCCACTTATCTTTTTCCTTTCATTGATATCAGATGATTAGGAAGATAAAGTTCAGTGCCCAAAAGACTAGAGTTGCAAAGGTCATGGTTATAAGAATACCTACTATTATGATCACATTCTTCACATTATACAGGATTCTTTTTTCTAAAAATATCAGCATTGAATTTTCCTCATTATTTCAATGAGTTAGCTTCATAATGATAATTTGTTAATAGCATAATGACATCTTGAAAATTCTTTCTAATCTGTGATCAGTAAATGATGCTTCTAATAGAATGTTTTAATAATTGCCCCTCAGTGGTTGTATTGATGTGGGAAGTCAGCCAGCTCACAAATACTCATTTTGCAAAAGACACAAGGAAGACTATCATTGCATTGGTGGCCGTGTAAATAGTCTAAGAACGCCTGGCTTTCATGTTAATTATGTCTCTAAGAATTTATTTTAAAGGAAATGCTCTAATTTTACCTTTATAACTCAGGCACAATTTGACATCAGTCAAATGTTAAGGAATAAAAATAAACTGAAAACGTTAAAATAAAACAATGGTGTCTAGTGTGGGTATCAGGCTTTAGGGTTGTTAGCCTGGAAAACCTTAGGGACTGGATGTTGTAAGAATAATGGAAGCTCTGGCAAACATGTCTATTCATTACTTCCCTGAGCGCATGGGTTTCTTTAAAGGGATGCGGTGACTGTACTGATGCCTGTCTACAAAAGGGTCATGATGTATGCGCACACATAATAATGAAGCTGCATCTGGGTACCTTTCAATGACTAAGGATGACACTTTTCATGAGGCTGTCTCCTCTAGCAGGAACAATGTCTAAAGCCTTCCTACTTTTGGCGTTTGCTCTTTCAGAGATGGTAATCATAATGCTTGCCAACGACTTATTTAAAATATGTTTGTTGGTGTGACTCCTCCCAGGAGAAGTTTCTGTGATAAGTGGGATGGAATAGATTCGATCAATATGGACACTGTTGAGAAAGCTGCTGCACGTTCGTGCTACTTCATCCCAGCGACGCAGGAACGTTCCTTGAAAACACATCTGTAGCTTCTGTTTTTGAATAAAGGGAAGGGCTTGCTGTTTGCTAAGAGTTAGTTCAAGCAGCAAGTCAGTGAGAGAGAAGACTAACAGAAGAAAAGCAGAGGTTGGGTGAGAATCTACTGGCAGCATGACTGAAGCCAGGGAGATGGTAGTAAGGGAGGTGGTTGAAGCAGATGAAATGTCCCAGGGTACAAGACGGTCATATCAAAAAGGACAAGCAATGAGCAGGTTCAAGGAGGCAGAAAGGCAGGATTAGGGAGGTGAAAAGGAAAACAGTACAGGCAGCCTCATGCTGGAGAGAAATGATGGAAGGCAAGCCAGGGGCCAGCCGTGATCGGTGCCCAGCTGTCAGTCAGTAATTTCTACAAGGAAGCTTTCATAACGTAGATGCCACATGGATTACCCAACTAAACCCTGGCAGTTCTGTGACATATTCTTATTTGAAGAATATGTTCAATTTTTTTTTTGTCAGTGAAGACAATTTTCTTATGATCTTTGTCTGGAACTTTAACTCAAAGTGATTACATTACAACTTCATTAACAGGAATGGCTGCATACCTTGGAAGGAGAAAAAGAGAGCAGAAATTAATCTGGCTTTTATGCCTTGGGGGAAGTTATTATTATATATCTTATGGAAAACTTCCAAATGACAGAAAAACGAAATAAAACAAAGCATATGGCTGTGGTTCCTTAAAAGCCATTTTGATTTAGAATTTCCGCAGAAAAACAGGAAGAAAAGTGTCAAAGGTCGTAACATGGACCTCCCTGAAGTTAGAAACCAACGTTAGCCTGTCAGTCCCTCATTGTGAGGCATTAAGCTACTTCAATCACTAACAGCTTAAGTTACTCAAATCTAAAATGAGGATATTAATATTCATATTTATTCATCGAGAGAATGAAAAAAATGTTAGTACCAACAAAGCACGTGGAGGTAAACCTAGTGCTTAGTAGCACTTGACACTAGATATTAATAAACTTTTAATTCAAGTTTATTGGCTCTGCACTGAAGTTTTGATTCTTATTACCAAAGTAATGAGCAAAGGTAGTGTGGTTATAAATATGAGTATGAGGATAACAGAAATGTTCTGTATAATTTTATATAAAACTCTTATTCTGACTGTTCTCCTGAAAATGTGCGAATCTGAGGAGCTCTTATGTATGTGTTTTCAAGTCACGATTGAATGCACCTTCTTTTCCTTTAGATGAGAACAAAACCCAAAACTCTGGGGCCCAAGTCATTCATTATCAGTGTTCAGTGTAATATTAAAGGTCACAGTTGCTAACCAAGTTCTTGGTATGAGAATAGTCAATTTAAATAGTACAATATGGATAGGAGAGATAAAAGAGAGCACATTGCCAGAGGCCATCTTCATTCACTCTTTCCTTTGAATTAAATCGTTGAGTCAGAAAGTAGATGATGGGATGGTTGGAAAATTCTGTTCAATGTCAACCAGTTCAAGGGAGAATTCTTACTTGAAACTTCAGAAATCTTTATGGTTGCTATTCCACACTTGTGAGTAGAATTCTTATTAATGTGATCACATTTCCTTCAACAGGGCGGTTCTTGATAAAATCTTATAGTCCACAGGTTCTTCTGGGCAGAAATGATAGTGTTAAGAATATAACTTCTTCCCCGAAGACCATCTACAGCACTGTTCATTTGAAAGCAAGGGCTGTGTCTATTCAATCATGTTTGAATTTATTGTAGTTGAAACTGGCATTGACTGCTAAATCATACCACTACTCTAGGCTCTGGGTAAAGATCCACTCTATGAGGATTGCTTAATTTTTGACTGCTTGGTGGTCATTGCCTTCAGTCCAGAAGACCTTCTTCCGTGGAGAAGTTTTAAGCAATCAGTATGATCTGAAGAAGACCCCCAGGGAAGTGTGGAGAGGAAAATAAAACTTTAAAATAATAGACAAAGGAACTCATGCAAATAAAATATTATAGCTGCTGAAAAGCAAAAAGGATCACATAGCCATAAGGCTGACAGATTCCATTAAGAACAACACCAACAACCAGTGACTACAGTCACTAGTCATTTCCAAAACATGAAAGTGAGCTTGGATTATTACCCTGCTTCAGAGAATCATATGAAACATTTTATGATATATATGGTTATATATACACATACATTAAGTAAACAAATGAGAGGTGATCTCTACCGCCCTGGCTTCCTGTCCACTTTCCCCATCACCAGGAGCCAGCACTCATTGGATCATTGGTACACTTGGTAGACCTGTCACCCACAGATCTGAGTGTAGATATAAACTAAGGCCGTGTTGGCTCAATCTCACTCTGGCACAAATGGTCTTTCTAAGCCAGGCATGTCAGTCCTATGTACTGATGAAGTAAATAATGACTAAGGCCAAGTGGATTTAGCAACACATAAAAATAATTGAACATGAATAATGGCAAATGATTTTGAGAATTCATCTGAAAGCTCAACAATGCTGTGTTACGTTCATCATGACTAATGTTATTATAATTAAAATTAAAGGATAAAATAGTGGCTGGCTTCCTCTTCTTAGTTTATATATAGCTGTGCCCTGGCTTTTGACATTGAAGTGAGGGGACGGAACAAGACTACTGATGAAAACAAAACCAATCATTGTGGTTTTTTATTACTCAGCATTTTCCATCGGGATTGCTTTGCTGGCTTCTTGTGGGTTTGGATCAGGACATTTTCCATTATGCTGTGATGTTCCAAAGGAACAGAGGCAAGAGCAATAAATGCCTAAAGTGAGTTCTAAGGTTTTAAAACCCAAAATGTACAGGAGGCAATAACATGCTTGCTTTAAGAGCTTTTGAAATGTAAGTACTGACCTCTGTGTGCCCACTAATGCCTGATAATTGAATGTAGACACTGAAGATTGGAAAATAAGGTACTTGTGAAGCAAGGATCATATTCAACTCGCCCCTGTAATGGAAGGGCACGGTTTATCTGAGATTGTATATCCTACCTCAAAGAACCTCAATAATCATAAGCAGTGGGGGATTCCCATTTTCCGTAGTGAGAGCACTACAATTCTTGCTTCTGGTCACACAGAGCAGAAATAAGAAACAAAAACAACGCTGAGGCATGTGCCCTCTGGGAAAATGGGTGGACACGTCTGACATGTAAATATGGAATGCAAACTTACAATGGTAATTTCACTTGGCTCACTTTGAGACTAATGCTAATCTCAGACACAGCTAAAAAATGCTGTTTCTTCATTTTTCATTACTCGCTTTGGAAGTTTAATGTAAAGATATGGTGTTTTTCTTGCTTAGTACATATAGAATCTTATTGCATTTTGTTTCAGTCAGGTTTAGATGAACTTGTTCCATCTATGACAATGTCACATCTGTTGCTAACCTAGACAGTCTATACATAGTATTTACTGTGACATATTTCTCCTGAGGGTTATCTAAACTAGAATATGAATCCTTAAACATACCTAAAAATGTGACATTGTGATTCTATTTATTTTATGATTTTTTTTTGTTTTTGAGGCAGTGTCTCACAATGTAGAACAGGATTGACCTAAACTCCTGGTTATCCCCTTGCCTCAATTTACCTGAATGCTGGGAATGTATGTGGAAGCCACCATGCCTTAGTGGTTTAAAATTACAACTGCCTCTGCTGGCAAACCTGAAAATATGACCGGATTTTGCAAAATTTTTTTGCTAAAACTTTATGATCTAAGGAATTAATTGCTGATGGAGAGAAAGGGGACTTTTGAAATAAGATATAGTCTTGGCACATATCTTGTGAGCATTACTGAAGTAACAACTAAGAATTCTAAATATTTAAAAAATGAAATTCTTCAATAATGTAATGGTAAAGGCTTCAAAATTTGAAAGAATCTCTGTTCTGATAAGATGGATCAAGTATCCTTTCATGCTAAAAATATCTTTTGTGAATGAAATGCTCAATTTATGTAGAAAAGTCTTAGACAAATATCATGTTTTCTCTCATTCAGAATGGTCAGCAACTGAGTGAAAGCAACAGGCAGAGACAGGAGAGTGGGTGAATAAGATAAATAACATACTGAATATGTCTAAAAATTTCTTAATGAAACCTATCACTTTTGTTGTTGTTGTTCTTTGATTGGTTGAGGTTTTTTGTTTTGTTTTGTTTTGTTTTGTTTTTCAAGACAGGGTTTCTCTGTACCAGCCCTGGCCCTTACAGAACTTGCTCTGAGGAAGCTGTCATTAAACTCAAAGAGATCCACCTGTCTCTGCCCTTCAAGTGCTGAGATTAAAGGCATTCTGATACAGGGTTCCTCTGTGTTTGCCTGGATGTTCTAGAACTCACTTCATAGACCAGGTTGGCCTTGAACCCAAAAATTGACATTCCTGAATGCAGGGATTTAAGATGTTTACCAAAGCTCCTGGCTTTAAATCCAGTACTTTGTACAATGAATATATTCCAATTAAAAACAAGTGGCCAAAACCCCCAAAAATACAACAAAAAAATCAAACACAGACTAGAGAAGTATAAAATAATAACACCAAGTGCTTGCAATTTAAGCATGAGGACCTAATTCATTTCCCAATTACCAATATAAAGCTTGATGTGCTGGCATGTTCCTGCAATGCAAGCACTCCTGCAGGAAGATGGGAGGCAGACAGCAGACTCTTTAGACAACTATGGGGCAGCTAGCCTAGTGTGCACAGCAGAATGATCAAACAAGATGAAAGGCAAGGGCATGGGAGGTGATTTTCCTCCTCAAAGGAGTAATGGCACAAAAATTTCTACATTGCTATGCGCATGTGCACATTCTCCATTCTCTTCTCTCTCTCCCCGTATGTATGTATGTATGTATGTATGTATGTATGTATGTATGTATGTATGTATGTATGCATGCATGCATGCATGTATGTATGTATGTATGTATGTATGTATGACACACAGAGATTTAAAACTCAAAACCTAAATGAAACTCTAGAGAAATGGATGAACTGGTTCAGAGTGAAGCAGTGTGGATCCTGCTCAGCTATTTTACATGGAAAGGAGTGATATGTTTTCTCCTGTATTATAGTGAAAATGGCTTTTGCTCTTCAAAGTAGAAACTGACAGTGTCCAATGATTTGTTTGTTTAATGACTATGATTTACCACTTTCCGACAAGTCAGTTATTACTGTGACAGTTTTAGGTCAGGAGATGGGAGGCCTCAGTTCAAACGTAGGTCACTGTTCTTGAGTGAACCTCTGCAATGAATCTTATCAATTCAGCAATTTTAAACATCAAGTTACTAACAGGAGCTCAAGCTGCGAGCCTCATGTTCCCTCCACATCCTTCTGCTGAATATACTCCATGCGTCTACTTGACACATCAAATGTTTCGGCTTTCATTTACTTCAACTGACTGAGCTTCTACATTCACTATAGGTGGCTTTATTTTTTATTTATTTTTTTATTTACCTTCTCTGTTTTCCACTGTAAAAGAGAAAAGATCAGCAAAGGTATACCACCTCACACTTCCATTGACTAGACTTCTGGGGAAAAAATACTAAAGATAAAGCGTACAAAGCTGTGGAGAAATTTTTGCAAGACTCTAGAGTCTTCATTTTACTACACTTAGGTAAGAAGCACTATAAAGACAAATTTGAACTTTTCTTGAATATGCGAGCGAGGTAGTCAGTATGAGCGCACATCATTCCTCCTGATTCTTTTGATGGCCTAAGCTCCCGTGTTTTTGATAGGTTTTACAGCCTCTTTGACCTCCTTGGCAGTGTCCTCAGTTAATTAGACCAAGTTTGGGGATGGTTTCCAAAACACCAAACCTCTAGTTGTAATATTTAGAAAGCTAGAGACCCAGGACTTGGACAAAGGTCTAGGTAACAGTCACAGGCACTAAGGAATTTAGATGTCAGTAGAAGTCACTTATCCTTTTCAGAATGTTTGGGTATTCCATTAGAAAACCAGGTTCTTACTAGATAAGACAAACATGTCAAAGTAAAATCTCTCTCTCTCTCTCTCTCCCCTTCCATATATATATATACATACATACATACATATATATTCCTTCTTGTTACATCATTTTCCTTTCTTACTTTTCTCTCTGTATCTTTCCTTTTTGGTAATTTTCTTTATTTCTCTTCCTTTGCTTCCAGTCCACTTCCTTCTCTGTTCTTCACTCAGACCCCTACAGGCTTGAACAAATTCTTGGGCTTAGGAAGGACATCAAACAGTAATTATATAGGGCAGTTATTATGTAGATGAGAAAAGAAACCAAACATTATTAGCATTTTGCTCAAGATTCTACAAGTAAATATTCACATTACACACACACACACACACACACACACACACATCTTCAGTGTTTATGTACATTAGTGTTTTTAAAATGCCACATCATGACTTTGTTTTCCTTTTTTACTGGCTTTCTACTGTTGACACTTCAAGAAACCATTCAAACCTTTTTCAATGACGTAAGATTTTTAACATTTTAGTTACTTTATTCAAATCTCCCTTTTCTTATGTTTTTATGTTTTTTTTGTTTTTACTGAGTTTCAAACCACTGATAACAGGGAAAAATTGTGATAAGTATCTGTCTACACAGGATCAGTAAAGAAATTTTGTTTATGTTATCCTTTTTATCCTTCATTTAATAAATATTAATACCTAATGAATGACAGGTACTCTAATATGTATATGTAATATGCTATAAATATCAAAGACTTGACAAAGAATAAAAGCACTATTTGTGCAAATTTTACCTTCCAAACCAGCTGAGAAATAAATACAGCATAGGTAATATTAGATAGAGGAGGACAGAAAAGAGAGGGAGATAAAGAGCGGAGGAATAGTGGAAGGAATGGAGATCTCATAATTGTGATAGTTTGACACAGTTTAGAGAAGAATAAAGCTGGGGGTTCTGATCTGGAAACTACAGAGAATGGAGCTTCTATTTAAAAGATGATTAGACAAAGCCACAATGGCAGAAGGACCTGAGAAGATGATGAAGAAAGCAGAAAAGCCAAGGAGGGATTTTCTAGGAAACAAGAACCAGAAGCCTGGAAGCCAAGATGACCTTAGTATTCTAAGATTATTAGAGAATGTCATTTTGACAGAAGCTAGAGTAAAAGAAATGCATGTGAGAGGGAAGGATATGTTGGATGTTCAGTTCTCACAGCAGCAACGAACATGGTGAAAGTGGTAGTCCTATTTATTTATTTGTTTGTTTGCTTGTTTGTTATGAGAAGCCACAGAAAGCCCAGAGCACAAATAGATAACAAATTGAAAGATGTTATTCTGGTCGGAAAAGATTGAGAAAGGTAAAAGAAGATGCAAATGATCTAATTTAAAAGAATACTGTCATCCATGCAAACGTTGATGGAAACTTAAAAGAAAACAAGAAAAAAGAATTGGGATACTAGATTCATTCTGAAACTGGAAACAATGGTATTGGTTGATATCCAGGGTTTGAGAAGTGAGTGATATGAATCAGAGATCCCTATCTACCTTCTGTGGTACATAAGATTGAAATTCAGGGCTTAAAATACAGGTAGAAAATTGGATTTTTTGAGCTTAAGTGTGACTTTAAATCACGAGGCTGAATAATCTCATATTGTGTGTGTCTTAACAGAGTGACAGACCCAAAGATTGTCATTTGTTACACAAAACAGATTGAAGGATAAACAAGAGTTACAGGAAATTGAGGAAAATGCCAGGAGGATGGAGGTGAACCATGAGTAATCGGGTGTCCAGGGTACCAAGTAAGGAAAGCACTGAGAGGAAGAGTGGCCACTTTGGCAAATTTTTGCTTATAAAGTAGGATGAGAACTATCAATGGCACAGATTTGCAAAGTAGAGTTATTGATGACTTAGAAAGTACTCATGGGGTAGCAGGTGTGGTGAAACTTTAACCCCAGCACCAAGGATGCAGAAATAGGAGGATCTCTGAAATCAAAGCCAGCCTAGTCTACATCGAGAGTTACAGACCAGCCAGTGATGTAAGAGAAAATCATGTTTCTCTAATGAAGTGTCATTGGGGTTGCCAATGACATTCCAGAGCAATTCCTGTATACAGGAGCATTTGATCAGTGAAAATCACACTCCATGTTTTATTATATTTTGGGTCGTGGTGGGACAGGGTGGTGTTTGTCTTATTGATATTTTATTTGTTTTGATTTTCACTGTTTATTTTCATTTTGGGGGTGAAGGGAAAATGGGGAAGAAAAGGAATTTGGGTAGGTAGAAGAGGGGGAAGAACTGGGAGAGTGTTAAAGAGGACAAAATATGATAAATACATATTAAAAAATAAATATAAATTTAATAGTGACCTCTTGAGGTGTTAGCAGCAAAACTGGATGTTTTACTTATTCAAAATAAAGGAACAACCTTGATGGACAAAGACAGGAATGAGATAAATTATGTCTAATATGCCCTTATAGAATTGAGATTATGGTGAGAACAGTAGAAGAGAGAATATGGGAGGCGTAACTAACACTACAGGAAATTAAAAAAAAAACATGGAAACCTGCTGTTGTATAAGATTCTTTAAATCTTTACATAAATACATACATAAAGAGTTTAAATGATGTAATCTTATAATACTAACAATTCCCTAGGAAATACCATAGGCTAAGAAACAATAAACACACTACCTTGTTTGGAGCTATTGACAAGCTGTCCTATAGTCTCCTAAACATTACAGGCTATTTCTCTTAGTTGCCCACCAGAAATCAAAATAAAAAATTTCAGTGCTTAAGACACTCACTACGTGTTAGAGTCATAGATCACACAGAAATCAAGCTAGTACTGATGAGAAACCTCATCCCCATTATCTAGTTTTCATAGTGCTGGAAGGTATGTGTAGGAGAAAACCAGTTGTCATTCAAATCTACTTGTGAACCCTTAGCGCTGCACTAACAGCTGCCCTGGCAAGCCTGCCACTGTTTCCAATAGTGGCATGAATGTTGTCAGAGTAATCAAATCATGTAGGAGGGTCGTCTGTCTATGTGTTACATTCATTGGTTAATAAAGAAACTGCCTTGGCCTTTTGGTAGGCCAGCCCTTAGGTGGGTGGAGTAGACAGAANACAATTTGTGTGTTGTTATTTTGGAGTATAAGCTAGCCGTGTGGGAGCTGGGCCGGACGAAAAACAGGCCTGCTCCCCTTTCACTCCAAACAAACACTTTCTGATAATGTTTAATGCCCACTCCACAAACAAAAACCCATACTTGGCACCTAAAGTGAGGCCAAAAACTCATGGCTAGACAGGAAAACCTGCGACATCAATGAAGTCAAACTCACAACTGATCAGGGTATAGAAAATTAGAGACTGCAGAATGCTCAACCCTAACTGGATCGTCTATAACATACGTTCTCCCACCAGGACTCTGTAATCATTGTATACGACAGGGTGGAAAGATTGTAAGAGCCAGAGGTGGTGGCAAAATAATTCCTTCTGGACATAGCAAAGCTGCAAGGAGAAGTATGTGGGAGGCTTTGGAGGGTATAAAAGAAGGCAAAACGATGCAATTTTATTCTAATCTCAGAAAAGCAGGACTATAAAAAAAAGCCAGAAATTTGGGTGGGAAGGGACGAGGAATGGATCTGGGAGAAGTCTGAGGAAGGGCATAATAGAAGCAAACTGCATTCTACAAAATTCTCAAAGAAGTAGTGAAAATGAAGGATAAAAGATTTTATATTAAGCTCAATCTCATAATTTGAACAGAACTTTGATGCCAGGAGGGGCAGTGCTTCAAGGAAATTGACCTGATTGAAAAATTACTGATGGGAAGTCCAAGAGAGATGTGAATGATGGATCATAAATTGCTGGGAATGGAGGCAAAGAAAGGCAGAGTTGGAGAGGGGATAGAAATACAAAAGATGGAGGCCTGACTACAGAGTTTGGATCGATTTCCTGCTGAGATACTTTTAGAGGAGAGACGATGCTCTTTTCTGGAGTATGAGACTAAGAGTCATGATACAGAGTGACCAGTGGGCTGTGGCACTAATAGTTCAAAGGAGATATAGTGAAATTACAAGCCAACACAGTGGAAGTTGAATTAATAATAACCAAAAATGTTCAGATGTTTTACAAATTTGCTTACGCTTTAAATGAAAAGAAGATGGAAAAACATTTCAGCCTTGCCATGTGAAAAACCTTTATGAAAAAGATGTCCCATTTAGGGCTGAGCATTCTTCAGGATATCTTCTCTGAACTTTGACCCACTGTGGTTTTCTGTGTTCATCTGCATAGGGGATGATAGCTCAGACGGAGCTGCTAGCAAATCTATCATTCTGTCCTTTTCTCTTATCTCATCCTCACGCTTGCCTGCTCAGTGTCATCCACAGTAAAGTAATGAAGTAGAAGCTGAGCTACATGTACCTGCAATGAATGATTCTAGCAATGGCCCACAGGCTCATCAGTCTATGAATATGGGGTGCCATGAAGGAATCAATACATGTTTGTTCAAAGGACAGGTAGAAAGGGGACTGCGGAGACTGTCCAGGAGTGACCCAGACTCCTTGGTGAGGATCAAACGATTGTGGTATTGAAGGAGCAAATTTAGCTCCTGGCACTGGTGAAGAAGCTATACACACTGTAGGCTTTCTGGAGCTCAGAAAGGATATATGCCTGGCATCTAGAAACAGCCTTTGAGTCTCCAGTGGCATGAAGCCATGTTTCCCTTCCAACGCTTGAGGTCTTGCCAGTGTACACAGAGAGACACTTGGTTCCACCTTGAGCAGTGGAGCCTTACTTCTTTCACACTACCATGAAAGCCTACCCTACAGATGGTAGAAGGGGATTAGGCTGACATGCTCTGAAGGAAATGTTTCACTTCAGCTTTGAAGATCCAGTAGCGTTCTTGCTTACTCAGTTTTCAATCTGTTTGAATCCATGTAGAATTATTCTGCTAACTCTAGTTGGGGACATGTGCTTGTAGGCTTGATGCTTGGAATATAATAGATGCCTCCAAAATATTTGTAGTGTCTAGCCAAGTAGCTCACATGAGGTAGACACTCAGAGTACAAAAGCATATTTCTCCTTCCATATTTACCTAAGAGGCTCAAAGTAAATGAACTGAAAATTAAAAGCAAGTAAACATAGATGGCTCTCTACATCTACAATAATGTTTTCCAGAAAATATATGTAGAAGAGAAAGAGAAATAGGCTTAGAGGTTCATAGACTAGAAATGGAGACAGTTTTCATAAGGTTAAAAACACAAATACATGCACATGCAGCCACAGTACCATGTTCAGATCCTTCCTAACTGGTTATCTCATTTGGATATGATTTCATTGTTGAACTATGTTCTGTATTCTCTTTAATCTTATTCCCCTTCATTTTAATCATATTATTACCTTCCTTAGAAACACTGAGAAGCTGAACCTTAAGGTTTTCCCCTTCCAACACACCTAAGCATTGCCTTGATTAGATTAAAGTGAAGTTAACTCTTGCTTTTTTTCCTAGCCCTTTAAAAATTTAATTAGTTTGTTTTGAGAATTTTATACATGAGACTGTATTTAAATAATTTTACCCCTCTTTCCCATCTGTAACCCTTTCTTTGTCTCACCTCGAATTTATTTTCTCTTCTTAGTTGTTATATACATTTTATATGTATATGTGCATGTATATATAAACACAGACCTCTGAGTCCATTTCTTTTATCTTTCCACATGTACCTCTAAATAATGAAAATATCTGGCTGGACATTGTAAACCAGGAACTTCTGGAAAGACAAACATGGTATGTGATGAGCTAAAGCTGTGGCTGACAGCCTTACCACATGGTATTTTATTTTATATTTGTTCGATGGCTTATGAGCAAATATACACAGGAATGAAGCCTAAGGGGTCAAGGCCTAATGAGCACAACTAACACAAAGATAAAACATCAAATTTGGGTTTATTGAGGAAATAAGTTGGATCTTTATGAAGGCAGTTGTGCCATTGAGACAGGGTGTCAATGAATGTTGCACCCTCAATCAGGCATCATGGATGATATACATCATATGCCCCCAGATCTACATTCCCTACACTGATTTTGTAATATTATATTATGCATTCAATTTTTCAAATTATAAGAATGAGGTTCAAAGGCATGAATTATTTGCCCTGGGTCATAGACACAACCCCTTTGTCAGAGCATTGATGACTACAAGGTATTTGGGGTGATCTATAACATAACCTGAAGGCAACACAAATTGGCTACAGGGGTTCTCTTCTTCGGGCACTTTGATCCTTGGGATTTTGTCATGCTGTAGCAATTTCCTGGCAGGCAAGAACAATTAGGTTCCCGTGAAATTCCCTGGCATCTGTCCATCCCTCATGAATGGAGCATGACATATCCCTCCACAGTCATCACAGAAGACACACTGGGTTAAGGCTAATATGTTCTTTTAATAGTTACTTCTGGAAGCCAACCAAGAGCAGCCATCATTTGAATTTGGCATGATTTCCTTGATGCTTGTTGCTCATAATTTCATTATTCTCCAGATGTTAACATATTTTTCTGTGGTACTAATTTTTCTTTTGCCAATTGACTCTGTCAGATTGGTGAGGCAGTTTTCTTTTGGATTATTTATTTGCACATTTATTCTTCTAAAATTTAAGCTCCCTGAATTTAAAGCTTGCATATATGTGTGTATGTGCATGTATATATGTATGGCTGTATATATATATATATATNTATGTGTGTGTGTGTGTGTGTGTGTGTGTGTGTGTGTGTTCTATGGTGTGGGGGCTATTAAAGCAGAATGCCTAAATATACTGTCAACAATTAGAGATTAAACAGTAGAAATTAACTCCTATGTGTTTATCCAGAAGTTAGTATAGTGAAAACTGAACGTCGCAGCCATTTACCCATTGGGTTATATTCCTAGGTACTGCCAAATGCATCATTCATATTCGGCATTAATAAAACAAATCATTTTCTAAGCAACAGCATCAGTACAAAGTAGCTGGTCCTAAAATCGTCCTATATTTTTCCAATTAAAATTAGTACTCTGTGTGCTCCTTTTATTGTTGATCTCACCTCTTGAGTCTGTGTGCTTTATTAACTGATAATTCGTTATCCTAATTTTAATCACTCTGTGTGGAATGGAGTTACATTGTAAGTCTCCTTTCATCTCTTTCTGGCTAAACATGTACATTTTTGGTGGTTTAAAATTGTGATCCCTGTTCGCCTTTCTCCCCCTTGAAGTGCTGGGGGTTAGACAGACATTTTGTGCACACTAGCAGGCATTTTTGGTCTTCTTGTCCACATTTGAAACTGTCTTCTTCCTTTCTGTCTGAGCAGCTGAGACCCACATGAAGTAACCTGGAGTGTTTAAGAAGTTCTGTCCTTAATAGCCATTGCCATTGCCTGGGGGTTGGACAATGGCGTCACGTGATGTTCCTCTGTACTGTGCAAAGAGCCAGCTTCTTCTCAATTCAAGCCATGAGCAGAAAGAGGGCCCCTTCCCTGCCAATGGTGTTTTTTTGTGTTCCTCCCTCAAAGAATGCACACGAAGAAACAGCAGCTACTGTCTTGTAGGACACTGAGCTGTAACCTACATACTACATGCTAGTGGCTAATAAGGTTAGTTGGAGCAATCACCAGCCCTCATTTGAATAAAAGGGAAATTAAACACTTAAAGTGTCCCAAATTGAGAAGTGGTCAGCTCAACCCAGTGGGCTGGGGCAGAGATCTAGAGCAGCTACTTTTAAAATTCCTGTCTTAAGAAAATTAGAAAGACGTTCAGTGAGCCTCCATTGAAAAAGTACTTGTGGTATCAGGTCTGCTACATTAAATTTCTGAATAGGCAGGAAGTTTCTGTTTCACTCATAGCATGGACATTCTTTGCCAAGCATAATCAAAACTATAGGGAGATTTTATTTTATTTTATTCATGTGGGTTTTTTTTTTCTAGTCTAGAGCATAGCCAATTTCTGTGTGCATAAGAAGCTGGGGTTATGAAAGTTTTTGATACTGCAGTCTGGGGTGGGCCTCAGAAAACTCCCTATCATCTCCACGAAGCTTCCTGGAGATACAGTTGGTCCATTACCTTGAGAAACAATGCTTTAGGTTATAAAATCCTGTATACAAGATGCAAATATAATTCTAATTTCTCAAGGAACTTTACTATACTAGTTACAGCTCCTCAGCCTACCTGTGTGTGAGTCTTTCTTTCTTATTGAAGTCTGAGTCTCTATTATGTCCTAAAACTTAGCATCACCTATACAGACTTCTCTGGTCAGATTCCTAGCTGCTTGATTTTGTACTATAAAAATTGTAAGCTGTGAACTCTAGCCTTCAGGAGAAAATGGTAGTCATGGGGGTAGGGATTCCTGGTGCAGTCTTGAAGGTGGCTGTTCCGTTTCTCATGATATGAGGAGAACATATGGATATATTGTGGGGCTGCCCGTGCCATCTCTTAAATTGCCAGACCATGTTGTAAGGTGCAGCAGATGGCCAGAGCAGCGGGACGTGCCAAATGATGCACTCCAGAGCCCTTTCACGGGGGCCTGCTCCTCTACGGGTAGCGGATTGTGAGAAAATGCTTGGGCCTTTCACAAAGACAAATGATCTGGAGGTCCTTCAGATGGTGCTATCAAAATTGTCATATAGGGTGGGTGATTTACCTCTTCTGTGCACTGGCAAGTTACATTGTGTGAGGGAAAGAGAAAAAAAGAACTTACTAGAAGTTTTGAAACTAACTTTTTTTTTTTTAACTCCCTGAGCCTGGGCAGAAAGCAGTACTCTGAGAATTTTGTCATTCAGCACAAAAGTGAGACTCTCTCCGTGTTATGTCTCCTGTCTAATCTCCCTTGTGCTCTGGAACCCTCGGACCAGAACTGTGTGACAGGGCTCTTCATTCATGATCAACCCTTACTAAAGTTCTTACTTTCCCTTTGGGGTTCCATGCCTCCCCACAATGCTCTGTTCTTTATATTCTACTTATTCTTTCAGAAGGGTCCTCCATTCTAACTCTTCCAGCTCCTCCTTCATCTTCACATGACAAATATCATCTTCCTTCCTGCCCTGAAGATCCAGTCATTTGGCACACGAATAGCTCTTTTGAACAGCTATCTAATTACTTTGTTGTTTAACTTTTGGAATGCATATATGTTCCCGTATCATTGAACAGAAATCTCTGTGAAAGAAATGGATACAAGTAAAATTTTAAAATCTGAGCAAGTCAATGAACACAGTCTTAAGAGGGGAGGACAATTAAATGTGTCACAAGCAGAGCCAGTATCTTTCCTCCAAAGGATGCAGGCTGCTAGGAGCTCCATTCAGAGAATCAGTGGTCAGGAAGATAACAAGTAAGATGGGGATGAAGGGGCGCCCATAATTCCTTTCCTCACACCAATGAAATGAGGGTAAAACATTTCCTCTTCCATGGCTATTTGTGTCATGCAGGTCTGCAGAGTATAAAGTACAGGACTTGCTCTGTTCACTCCTGAGCATGGCTGATGTTGTTCCCTCTCAAGGCTTACCCCTTAGGACTACCCAGGAGACCTCCTTTCCTGGGAATCCCACATGCTAGCTCTTAATGTGTGTAACATAGATTAGATTCAGAAATTTATTGTCAGTTGCCTTAATGATGCTTCAGAAAGTCATTATTTTGTTTTGAATTAAATTTGAATTCCTTCCTTGGAATGAGCCCCAGCTCAGTCCAAGCCAATTGGCTTAATGTCTCCACCACCCCAGTCATTCCACACACTCTTTTTCCAAATTGTGCCATATTCTTGGAATGCTATCTCCTACCACCTGCCAAGTTTTCTCTCTCTTATCATCCAAATAGCTCCTGCAATCCCACCTCCTCTACACAATCTTCCAAAACTAGTTGGAAAAGGTCTAATAGCTTCTCCCTGTACCATCAGTGTGAGCATTAGCCACTTAAGGCTCTCTTGCTCCTTATTGGCCGCTAGCATTCTTAATCTTGAAGTGGACGCAGTTCCACACCGTCTGAGTTGCACTGTTTGGTCACCTTTCCTTGTTGTCCTCGTCCACATTTTCTGTATATGCAGATAGTTTTACTCTCCTTTACTGACCTACAGAGATAGAGCTGTGACCACAACTCTCTCTTCAGTGTTGGGTACAATAAATAGATCATTAAAACCAAAAGAGATTTTGCAGATTTGATTTTTTAACACACTAAGAATATAGACCATATTTAATGTTGCCAAAATCCACCAGGAACCACTGGAGAAATGTTTTTTTTTAGCCTTGAGCAAGGATGCTAGTTTCCACTGGGGCATCATTTCTACAATGGCTCAGCCTTAGCTGCTATTGGTAGTAATTGCAGACGGAACAAAGAGGAGATTAGAAGGCACTCCCAGGGCTGAAGGAAAAGGCTGCGATAGGTCTTCCCCTGGGAGAAAACAGTGAAAGAATAAAGTATAAAGTAGGACACCCAACCACAGAAGTTCTCCCTCTTTTAAGGAAGGTGGAAGGCAATCATGATGGAAAGAATTAGAATATGACCTTGGCCTGACATTCACCTCACATACAGTATGTTCTCAATGTGGATTTGACCAGTAAGAAAGGGAATCTTTTCCTTTAGCTCCATGTCAAGAATGTAAGCTCGAGCTGAGAGAGTCCATCCTAGCTCACCTATTTGAGGAAATGACATGCTTGCAGAGTCTTCTGGGGACAGTTTGAAAGATGATAAAAGAATCTGGGGAATAAAATGTGTCTGTTTTGAGCTACTAATGACCGACAAAGACAAATGGCAGCCTCTGGACAGCGTTGCGGCGCCAGTACAAGATGAAAACGCAGGGGCCTCTGTTAAAAGTGGATTGAAAGCTTGAAGAAAGCAACAGCAGAGCACTGAACCATGCCAGAGACCCTTCTGAGCAGGGGCTCCAAAGGGACTAGCTAGGCCTCCTGCCCTTGGAGAAGACCTTAGCCTGCAGACATCAGTGGGATGGTCACTTCTTGTCAGGCCATCAGGTGCACAGATCTAGTTCTAGTCTGAACCAAATGCTTCTCTTTGTAACAAAGTCTCGATGAACTAACAGACAGTTTGGTTACAAATTCTGTTTTCGAAATACCTCTGTACCAGAAAGTGAACATTTTTGGGAAAGGAGTCAATATATTCAATCTGATGCTTTTCTTGACATCTCTATTGGTCATGTGTGGTTTTGGTGAGTAAAAACCAATTTGAGTTGTATGTAAACTGCCTAAACTCTCTTCCCACCCACTCCTTCCATCTGTAAAATGAGGAACGTGAACTACCTTATTTCTCTGCTTAGCGAGAATTTCCTGGATTCTATATATGAATTTTCTGATGCACTCTAGACACTTTCTTTCATCCATCCGTTCATCACTTTCTTCAGCTCACAATTTTTCACACTGATTTAATGGCCCTGCAGATGAGTGTTTCATCTGATACAGGATAAGTAACCAAGTGATCAGTTGGGCAGCTCTGTGACTTGGCCCTTCGCACTGACTGATAACCCACAGCAAAGCTGAGACCTGCAGTGCAGCCATGTATGTAATCCTAGCTATTCAGGAAGCTAAAGCAGGAATGTCACAAGTTAAGGCCTTGATGACAATGTGAGTTCAAGGCCAGTCTGGAAAGTTTAATATGGGCCTGTCTCAAAATGAACAGGAAAGAAAGAAAGAAAGAAGGAAATAAATAAATAAATAAATAAA
>LOEQ01001307.1:287050-301005 GCA_001685075.1 Bramus lutescens
AAGGAAGGAAGGAAGGAAGGAAGGAAGGAAGGAAGGAAGAGAAAGGAGGTGTTGCGTAAGACATATAGGTCAGAGGCAGAGTAGCTACCAAACTTACACAAGGCTCAAGTTCAAGTCAAACAAAGCCAACAAGTGAACAAAAACTAACCCAAAGGGGATGCATCCAGGTCAATAATCGAACCTCCTTTCCCCACTGACACTCTTTATCTGTGGCAGAATTTATCCAAGGAAGTTTGCAGAACATGGGAGAGAAGAACACAAGCTGGAGACATTTCTGCTTGCTTTCTCATTATCCGAACAGCGAGCTACCGTCCTGTAACTTCAGTCTCCTAACAGCCTAGGCCACTGCAGGGGGATCTGGAAGCAAGGATGCTGAAAACTGGGTGAAGGATAAAGAGAGAAGGGAAAGCAGATTCGGGATTTACAAGCCGGCTGGAAAGATGCCCAGATCTATTTGATCAACGCGGGGACGGGGGCACTTTTATCAAACACCCCGTTTTGTTTGGAGGCTCTGCTGTTCTAAGACATCCTTTGCCTCTCAGCATCAATGCTTTCCCTGTTTCCTAGTCCCTGTTGGATGATCAATGTTCAGTGCATTGCTCTTTTCTACGAGGGATTTATTTAAATACACTAGACTTCTAGGCAACCAGCTAACAGAAACTCCTGCTGTATCTTTTTCATTACTTATAGCCTAAGATGCATGTCACACAAAGGATAGCAAATCTACACGGAAGATTAGGGGAATTTGATGCCACCACAAACAAAGCGTGGGTAGCATTACGCTTTACAAATAATGGCTTTTCTGCTTCGTGGGCAGGAAGAAATAAGTTTCCCAACACATAATAAATTTATTAGCCTTTCCGACCTCATCATTCCAACCTTAACTTCGATGCAGCATCAAAGACAAGAACATCTGTTTGACAGTAGTGTTTCCAATACTATGTTTTTACCGTTCAGGGCTGACTGTTTCAAAGTTACTGCATGCGCGCCACCTGGTGGCGATATGGTAGATTGCCCAATAAACGGGAAGTCAGTTGGAGGTATTCACTACCAAAAGACTTATCCGCAGGGAACTATGTTTTCAAGATAAGTTTGAACACATTAGTATGTTAGTTGCCCTAAAATATCATTTATTACATAAATCCATATTCCCTTCTTAACCCGGAGGTGCAAAGCAAACACTTTTTATAATTTTTTTCTTTTTGTTAATAGAATGTTATTTTTCCGTTGCTTCTCTTTTTATTCCAGCCAGTTTTCCCAACTCCCAACTCCTTCGAGAAGTAAGTCATCATGTGGTTTCACCTTTCAGCTTTACAGATCCAATGACGACAAATACCTAACGAAAACATCAACCAAAGGGCCAGGAGGATACAGGGAAGAGCACACACGAATGCTGAATCCCAAGTACGTAAACACATGCTTAAGCTTCCCAAGTTCTGAAGGGACATGGAGAAGGGAGCTGCTGGGCGAGGTCACACACGCGGCTTCTTTCCAGATATGCTCGCGAGTCAATCCTAACAGAAAACCAGAGCAGGGAAAAGCGATCAAACACAAAGAGAAGGGCACAGATCTACTGTGAAGGAGCCTGCAGACAACATTGACTCCGGTCTCCACCTTGCTCCTTTCCCAACCATTCTGGGTATCTATTTGACAAGAATGCATTTATAGCTAGAGGACACAAAGATCAAAAGGACATATACTGTGTTGAAAGGCTAACAGCTTGGGGCAATCAAAAATTTCCATGATATATAACTCGATATATGTCACTTGATATATATCTGGCTCCCAGTTGCACATCTCCCCATCCTTCGAGTTCTTCACTCCTTCATCCAGTGTTGCCCTATCAGCATTCTTCTAGATTAGCGGCCCTCTCATAGCGATGGTAATGATATTTCTGCTAGTGGTGATCTGCTGTCATTTGTCACTTACCATGGACCAAAAGTCAAAGAATCAGTCTGATAAATGAACGTTAATTAATGTCTGTCAAGTCTCACCTCTCAGTTTCTGAAGGGTGCCCGGGTAGATTCTTTGAGTCGGTGCTCTCTGGCTCTCCACGCTTTAAGATTCGGCAAGCCACTGAAGGTACACTGGCTAATGACACGCTGTAAGAAGACTCTGAATAAGTTCCAACTCTGAGGGGGCGACATAGTGTTCAGGGTGGGTTCCTCTGCCGAGTGCTACTGAATTCCAACAGAGAAGGGACCAAGTGGACAGGCGAGAGCAAAGATACACAGAGACTGACTCACTGGATGTCCCAGGTTTGGAGAAAAGGGTGATTTTGACTGCACATGGAGTTGGTGACTCCCTGTGTCTTCTGAAGCTGAGGAAGTGGGACCACTAGAGTCACATCATTGTGCCCCTTTATCTGCCAACCTTCTTAGTGGGAATGAGACAGTAACTATAAACAGTTATTGTGATGGTTCCACATTAGCGGTTTCGAAAAGGAACTTGAGTACTACAAACAGGCATTTATGAAGGATTGAGGGTCTCCTGTGGGTTGGAAACTAGGCTAGGAAGTGGGAAATGGGTCAAGAGGGAAGACGTAAAGGCTGTGCGCAGAGATGTGCTCATCATCACCACTATGCACCAGATAGCTCTCTAGCTCTCTTAGTTAGGGCTTATATTGATTCAACGAGACACAGTGACCAAGTTTAAGCAGGCAAGGAAAGGGTCTCTCCAGCTTACACTTCCATAGGACAGTTCATCACTGAAGGAAGTCAAGACAGGGACTCGATTGGACAGGGACCTGGGGGCAGGAGCTGAGGCCATGGAAGGGTGCTTCTTACTGGCTTGCTTCCTATCGTCTGCTCAGCCTGCTTTCTTAAGATCCAAGGACCTCCAGCCCAGGGATGGACCCTCCCTCATCAATAACTAGTTAAGAAAATGCCTTACAGGTGGATTTTACGGAGACATTTTTTTCAATTAAGATTCCGTCCATTCAGATAATCATAGTTTGTCTGCCAAGTTGACAGATGACACATTAACCAGATTAACATAGTAACCTCAGCGTTCCCTTCTTGAGCTTCGTGGTGGTGGTAGAGGTAACAGCACCTAAGTGAGGAAGGCTGCTCCATGATTAAGAATCCAAAGCCACCACATGCTTAGCTATGTGTTCTTTGCTTTTTCTTTGGGACTACGCAAGAGCCTTGGAGTTCTACTAACGCCTGAGGGTGGAGAGAGAGCATCCTAAATTGACTATTATTAGAGTTCTTGTCAACCTTGTTGATGGTGACTTCACACTGGATTTAATCTATCTTAGAAAAATATAGCAACGTGACATTTCTTGCACTCTGAGTACCAGAGAGCAAACTGTACTTGTTACAAGTATAAAATTTCCATTGCTATCATATAATAGTTATTTTTATGAGTGAGGGGATATGTCTCAGTAACATGGAGATCATTTTATCTAGCACCTTTTATTTTTAGAAGTTTTTTTTTTAAGGGATAGCATTTCTTACTATACTATTTTCTGATTCACCTAAAAGAGAAAAAAATAGATTTTTTTTTTACAATTGTTTTTGTAGAAACATAAGCTCTTCAGGGCATAGGGCTTGTGCACTGAATTGCAACCCAGCATGAAATTTTACAGCTGAATTATGAACTCGTGCCAATAAAAGTTTACAGCAGAACAGCCTGGACTTTCTGGCTGTGGGAACTAAGGTAAGAAAAAATATATACGATCCAACAGATACTGTTTTCCTAGAACACTCAAAGTCACAGGGGTACAATTTGAGAATAAAATGTTTCTGAGAAGACAGTTAATTAGAAATACTTGAGAACTGTGTCATTTATTACCTAGATCTCATGCATACTATTTACTTTATACAAATGTAAACTCACAATGATTTGACATCTCTTTTAATTTCATAATTAAATTAGAAGATTTGAAAACTCACAGGTTTTAAATGGAACTACTATTGACTTTAAATTACCCCTGGTAAGAGAGGAAGTAATAGGGTGCATAAATTAAGTTCATTCAACACACTATGATTTTTATATTATTAATTTCCCACCCAAAGATAATTCTTTTTCTATTGAATACATTTATACCACAATTATCCAGACAGTCAATATTCCAAAGAATTAGGTGGTTATGTATTATTTTAAACACAAAGTGAGGTGATATGATTGGTTATAACCTATTTCGGAGTTGGATGGCTGTTGCCGTGTTCCCTAGAGGACCGAGGAGAAAGCCATCAAGTAAAATACATTTGATTGTAGAATTTGGCTTCTGTCTCTCTGTGTGTGGGGTGCATATGTGTGTAGGTGCATGATCCCATGTTCATGAGCAAACATGATTGTGTGTATGTAAAAGAATGAGTTTGAAGTCATTGATTACTTGAATGTGCATCTCTTTCTTGATGAACTTAGAGCTTATGGCTTATGTTGGCCTGGTCAGGTAATTTCTCTACAAATTCCTGTCTTTCCTACCTACTATTATTTGAGTTCTTGCGATTCACACTCTTATCTTCAGGCTTGTGAGGTAAGCACTCCAAAATTGAGCAATTTGTCCCACAAAGTCTATTTTACAACAATCAAAATGTTATGCTTTCACAGTTACTGAAAAATCCTTTGAAATTTCCTAATAGGGATCTATATGAATACAGCACAGGCTTTTTTCTGGGACTCTGTAAATAGAGTTGTGCTTCCTTCTGCCTAGTCTCAGTTATTCCCTGTGTACTTTATTAAACCTGGTGGTGATACCATGAGTTTATGGGTACTACTAAAACTATGATATGTATGACAGTCATAATATAGGTACAAGCTGCTTATCATTCAGAGCACATAGAAAAGTTATGACTTGTAAGAAAGAGTAGGGAGGACACAGGGAGGTTATGAAATTCACGCCTGGCTCTGTAAGTGGCCATAGAGGGGCCTAGGGAGTCACCTAACTGTATTATCTACCATTGTTCCCTCCTGACTGGGGACCAAGACAGAAAGGCTCAGACTTTCCGGATCTCAGTCGTGATATTTCTAAGTCTTCAAAGTGATGTTGGGAGGATTTGGATGAAATGCAACGGTGCAGCCTTCGGTAGATATTAAAGTCAGAGGAGTTTATCAACACAATGTTTGCTTTATGGAACGTCAAGCATTTCTGTAAACTGTAGCAACTGGGATAATTCATCTCAGAGAAAAATTTTGGAAATAATAACTACCACCAGCAACTGATATACTTTCTCCAAACTTCATGTAACATAGATATATCTTTGTAGACTCTCAGTCTGTGTGCATGTTCGAATTCATATACACATGTCTTTAGTAGTCATTCAGTAATTACTATCTACCATGTCTCGAGCATTGTGCCCAGCACCAGAAATCAGAGGAGTGAGCGCATCTCTCCTCTCCAGGAGATCACAGTCTTTAGTGGAGGGAGATTTAAAAAACAAACAGACATGCCTTCCTTATAGGGAAATAAGACACCACAGAGCTGCATGTAGGAAGGTTGCTCATGGAAAAGGGCAATGGGCCAAAGAAATTTTTAGAAGGTGGCATCTGTAAGGTCGCTGAGGCTTTAGCAGAAAGAAAAAAAAAAGCAGAAAGGTGTTTGGAGACCAAATATTGAAAGCTCTAGCAAAGTCAGGTAAAGAGAAAGCCCAAGGATGGACACAGAAGGGAAACGGGAGGTTAAAACATTTCTGTAAACTAATAGACATTGGATAAAATGTTTACTTTTGCATCTATGAAGAGGATTCTCATAAAGTGAGTTGATTAGGGGGAACGGGTGAAGACGCAGGAAACTTATCCACGGGTAGCATGCATTATCCATGCCCTTTCCAATTTGAATTCTCAGCACCTGCTTGCAGAGGCCATGAGTGCATACCTCTCATAGCTTTAACTGCAGGGGACCAAAGTCCCTCAAACTGCTGAAATCTCAAGTTCACATCAAAGCATTAGCTCCAAGGTCATGTGATTCACAAGGGCAGTTCCCAGCTGTTAGCAAACAGGGCCAAGACAGGAAGAAGGATAGCACCTGGGAGGCAATGCTGCCCACAGGAGGAACTTGCCCTCAGAACCCCCAACACCCTTGCCATACCTTCTGTAGATTTCATGATGCTCCCTTCCCTTTGTCCTCTCTCTCCTTCACTCTGGGTCAGTCTTAAGTGACAGACTGGAAGCTCTTGCAGATTCTCTGCTTCCTCCCCATTCTTTTTCTCACAAGAATTTTTCTACTAAGTCTGTCTCCACCCATTATTCCATATTAATATCTACTACCCAGAGGACTCAGATTTATTCACTGATACTGGCATTTACTGAACAAACAGACCCAAATTAATACAAATTGGGGGAAGTTCAGAATAAGGCTAAATAGTATCAATCTCATTCTCGTTCTAATGGTGAATGAAAGAAGACAGCATGAGGGATCATGGGAAGAATAAATGCTTCCAGACACGGTCAAGCTACAACGCTTTCTTTTATAGTTCAGGGTGGTGTGTTAGCCATGCTGGTTTTGGTGACTGCAACAAAAGAGATTGTGATGTGCTTTGGGATCACCGAGAAGCTTGATCATGGATGTCCTCCTGTCCAGTGTAATTAGAACTAGCAGTATAGTTTTTGGTTGTGGGATATTTGTACACAGTGTGAGGATACATTGCTGTGATTAGCTTAATATAGAGCTGAACGATCAATAGCTAGGCAGGAGGTATAGGCAGGACTTCTGAAGCAGAGAGAAGTAGAAGGAGATACTCAAGGTGTAGAATCGAGACCAAAAAGACATGGTGAGGGTCAGACATACAGAATGAAAGAAAGGTAAAAAGCTTGGTAAAACGTAGATTAATAAGGGCAGGTAAATTTAAGTTATAAGAGCTAGTGTGGTACATCTAAGCTAAGGCTGAGCTTTCTTACTGAGTAATAAGTCTCTGTGACATTATTTGTGAGCTGGCTGCTCAAAATAAAATCTGTCTACAGTCCTTTAACAATCGACAGTCAGTTAAATAGGGGGAGGAGACAAAAATAATTCTCAGTTTAATGATCTATTGCATCACTAAGCACACTTAACCATCTACTTATAACTAAGGAAAGTTTTTTTTTTCTGAATGGAATTTACTGAGTAGGCTACTCTATATATTTTTCTTGCCTAAAACACTCACATAATAGATAACTTGTAATTTGTGGTTGCAGTTTATAATGATTGGGTTAGAATTTCAATGAAAATATAAGAACATTGAATGGGTGCCATCCAAAAGTATCTTTGAAAGTCTCGAGGATAAAATTCATAAAGAAGAAAAGATTCAAAATACAGAAAGGCAAAGGGCATTGGAGGGAACAGGTGGTCCTGTGACAGGAAGCCTAACCAACATGAGAAAGTGAGAAAACCACTCTGAGAGGTCAAAATCACATTCCAACAGTTCAGATGAGCCAAGGGCCAAGGAAAACAATCTATGTCCTTAGAAAATAAAAGAGAAAATACAATTGGGCCTTGCTCTACACATAATCAATGGGCAAATATAAATAGTGGCTCCTCAATAAGAACCTCAGCAGATAAAATTCCACATCTCACTCTACCATCAAATACTGTGTTCATACAAGCCAAACAAAAACACTCTAAACAACATCTACTTAATAATTTCATCCAATTACCACACTCCATTTCTTCTTGGTATGACTAGGCTTCTATTAATACACAACGTTTGATTGTGTCTTCTCTCATGAACATACATGTGTTGGAAGAAATATTTCAAAGACTTTTTTCCATTAGTTAATCCCTCTGGGTTCCACGAATTTGGATCAAGTCATCTTATTATTTTCTCACTTGTCTTTCTGAGCAGAAAATTAGAGTCATCTTGTATTTTCTTCCTATTTAGCCCTCTTTTTCTCTCCTCTCTTAGCTTTCATATTCCTCCTATGTGCCAAGTGCAGTCAAGTTCAATGAATGGCTTTAAAATCCAACTTCTAGGTCCATAAACTACTATCTATACGCTCTTTAGCAAAATGTTCTTTGCTCTGAACAATTATCATGCTATTAACTCATTGCTACAAATATCTTAGGATGATGGCACTGGCCAGAATATTTCAAATATGTTGCATATATTTTACTGCATGGTTACCATCAGCCAGCAAAGCCAACAACAGCAACAATGAAAATGACTAGTGTTTTTGTTAGTTTCTTGTTCTTATTCCTTATTTAGACTCTATCTTTAACAAACATTTGTTTTTCAAAAGGTGTCTATATCTAATTTCTTAGATTTTAATAAAAAATCTGACCTGTCTCAGTTGTCCTCCAAGCACATTTTCACTTAAAAATACAAACAATATATTTTCTTTAAGATCTTTTTTTCTGATAAACTCAACTGCTAATCTTTGTCAACATTTTTCAGTAATACAAATCTCTAATGAATGACGTATTTCTATGTTCCAGTCATGTTCCATATGGTCTGGACAGTGATTTATGATAGTGATAATTTCAGTTTCAAATGACCAAGTTTATTAAATTACGGGGGGTGCCTGTTTTAGGAAGTCAACTATATTTCCCAATAGTGAGTTCCAGGCAGAACAGAGTATCCCCTTGGGTGAGGCTTCGAAGTAAAATTACAAATAACAGCAGAAAGGTGACATCATCTAATGGAGGGCTTAGAAAGATCCAACAGAAATTGATTGAGGAAGCTTCCTTAAGGCAGCCTTTTGTCATTCCTGATGGAGAATCCTGGGCAGAGCAGTGACAACTCAGGTGAGGTGCCAAGTTAAAGAACAAACAATAAAAGAGAGAGAAAAAAGAAAATCATAGAACCAGGCTCTCACAGCATCCATTCAAAATGTACTGGGAAGGAAGTTAAGGCTTTCCACTGGAGCTCCCAATGGAGAGTCTCCTCATGGCTCAGCTTCCCTGACTGAAGTTACCATGATCTAAATCCCAGCTTCTGTTTCCCACTTGTTTTTCATAAAAATAACAATAGAAACCACTGCTAGGGATGGTTTGGCCTTCTAGATATTCTTAAGGACACAATGTTTCTACTCCTGAGCTCTTTTGATATTCTTTCTCCCCAATGCAGACTCAAGAGGGCCAGCTCATTTCCAGACAAATGGTCTCAGAGGACATTCGACACAAGCATACTTACAGCTGCAACTGGGGGAGGGCACCTGGCTTCTTAGTGACCTCCAACAGCACATGAAAATTTACGAATACAATTGACATTAAAAGTCACCCCCTCCACTAATCACCCACAATTACTTTGGGATCTTCCACAGGCTTCCTTCTGCTACTTAATAACGTTCTAATTGATGTCCATGCCTTACTCCTTTGACCACCAAATCTATTTAATTCAATCAATATTTATTGAACATCTTCATTGTGTGAGAGCCCTGAGAGGTATCTAGAGGCCAGGAAATATCTCTACTCTGTGATCTCCTAGTTCTATGTGGTTATTACTCAATTATTACCATTTTATTAATATTATTTTAATTTTAATTTAATAGTAATCACTCAATATTCTTTACTTTAGGGCCTGCCTACTTTTAGTTCAGTGAAAACAGTCTAAGCAAAGTGTTATGAAAACTTTCTAAAAGAGAGTGGAGCTCTTTTTCATTGTAGTCATCTTCCTAAACTGTTGGTTTCCTCATGTTACTTTCCTGCCAAAGAAAACACAGTGGCTCTTTATTTGTCTCTATGAGTCTTAATTTTGGCAGATATGTCTTTGTTGTGATCTTATCTAATACACCTGATCTTTTCCATCCCTTTCATGTATCTGTGACGTTCTCAAATTAGATCTCACACCAAGCATGCCCTTCCTTCACCTTTGAACTCCCCCACTTGAGTTGTTAGTTTGCTTCACCTTGCCACAAAACTGTGAAGTAGTATGCTATAGTATGCATTGTGCTAATCTTTCTTTTCTGAGCATATTTAAGCACATGATAGTATGTATCCACACTAGGAGACTATTTTGGGGTGTTTAGATGATGACCTAAATCTGGTTATACAATGATTGATCCAGTGACCTAGTCCATCACTAGCTACAAGCTCAAGCAGTAGGATTGAACATCACAAGTATGGGTGTTTCCCCTGGAAAGAGTTGCTAAAGTGGGTATAATATTCTGCTGTTTTGGAAATAAATAGAAGGGAGTAATGTTATTCCATTACTCAAATCAAGTAAGATGAACTTTTAGAAAACAAATAAGTAGAAACCCTTAATTAACAAAACAAATGAACTTTCCTTGCAAGAGGACCATTGCTGATTTAACTTATTTTTATTTTCCCCATTTGAAAGGATCCAGAGCAGACCTCAAGGGGAAAACAATGGCTGTGTTTGACTGTTCAGAAGTCTCAGGAACTCAGAATTTGGTTTCTCAGGAAATGTGTAGATTGGCTAGCTTGATCCTCTCACATGGATACAATGGAAAGGGAGTGTGTACCTTAGATGTAGATTTCAGAGGGCAGCTTTATCAAGACAAAATAGACATCAATAAAGGAGTTTTGCTTGTTTGGTTATACAAAGGACCTGTTCTGAAAGACCAGCAGTCATGACTTGGATGGAACCCCAGCTGAAAGCGTCTCTATGGGGTATGCCACACAATGCAATGATCAGAATGTGTCACAGCCAACCAGGAACACTAGACATTGCCCAAAGCAAGAAACAATAGTAGGATGTAACTACTGCTTTTTCTCTCACATCTAGGTACAAGCCATAGTCAATAAGGAAAACACAAAGAGTACAAACAAAACAGAAAAAGCATCCCAACTGCCTAACCCAGCCTCACTTGGACCAGAACAGAGAATGGGAAGAAAATTTAAAAGCATGAAAATGTCAACTTTGCTTTATATCAGATATAACACTTCTTGCCTTAAAAACCTTTCAAGCATGTTGCAAGAAAGAATGTGGTGAACTGAAAAAAAAAAGCACCCAAAGAGAATGGCATTGTCAGTATGTATGGCCTTGCTAGAGGAAGTGTTGTCACTGTGAGAGTAGACTTATGGTCTCTATTAAGTCAACTTCTTGCTGTCTCTAAGTCAAAAGGTATTACTCTAAGCTCCAGAGCACCATATGCCTGCATGCTGCCATGCTCCCCTTCATTGTCACAATGGACTGAACCTCTGAAACTGTAAGAGTTGACATAGTCACGGTGTCTCGTCACAGTGATACAAAAAAAAAAAAACTACAAAAGTTGGTACCAGGGACTGGAGTATTGCTGTGATAGGCCTGACCATGCTTTTGTTAAGAGTAATGTGGACTTTGGGACTTCTGGTTAAGAAAACAGCGGAATAATTTAAGAATGTCTTAATGGACCATACTAGTAGGAGCATGGAAGACAGTAGTGCTGAGTGTGATCTGATGAACTGGGGGGATGGAGCTATTTCAAGAGGTCTCAGAAGAGATGGCTTTTAGTATATTGCCTAGATATCATTCATGTGATATTTTGGTGAAGGAAGGGGCTGCGTTTTGCCTTTGTCAGAAAAGTTTGCCAAAGGCTAAAGTGAAGAATTTTGGATTTATTCCATTGGCAGAAGGAATCTCAAAACAGCCTAATACGGAGTCTGCAGAGTGGTTTTTGGTGGTAACTCTAATTGCCATTTGGACATGCCAAAGAAGCAGGTTGCAACTGAAGTTCCAGGAGTCAGCCCAGCAGAAGGGAGTCCTCCTGTGGATCAGTCTCGTTTAGGCAAGGTCAAGGGACTGTAGTGAAAGGGGAGCAGGCCTGCTTTTCATCCGGCCCAGCTCCTGCACTGCTTTTCATCCAGCCCAGTTCCCACACGGCTAGCTTATACCTCGAAGTAACAACACACAAATTGTATTCATTTTAGCACTGCCTGGCCCATACTATCTAGCCTCTTCTTAGCTAACTCTCACATCTTAATTAACCCATATCTAGTAATCTGTGTATCACCACATGGTCGTGGCTTACCGGGAAGATTCTAACCCACGTTCATCTTGGGCCAATCTTCATGCATCTGCCTGACTCTTTCTTTCTCCCAGAATCCTGTTCTGTCTACTCTACCCACCTAAGAGCTGGCCTATCAAAAGGCCAAGGCAGTTTCTTTATTAACCAATGAAAGAAACACATAGACAGATAACCCTCCTTCACCAAGGGACTGTAGACCCCAGAATGTCTTTCACTTCTGCTCTGCCTTTACATGTTTGCTATAGCTCTCTTTCTCTGGTTTCTAGTATGGTGTGAGTGGACATGGGGAGATCTCCACTGTTTGTAATATAGTGTGTTTATCTCCTGGAAACATCTCGTTCTACTGGGCATTTTTACCTGTGGATTGTCAAGAAGATGATCCCTCCCTAAGCTGTACTGTCTGATTTGATAATAATAATGATACAGAGTTTTGACAAATTAAGGTTAATGTGTTTCACAGCCACAGTCTGTGAGTTTTACCAAAATAGCTGCATGAATTGTAGCTCAAGTTAATGATGAACAATTGAGTTTCCACCTTCAGTAATGTCAGAGGATACAATTCACAACCATCAGTAGCCCTCTTATATAGAAATGATAAGCTGAGAAAGAAATCAGAGAAGTGTCACCATTTACCTCACAATAGCTACAAATAACATAAAGCATCTTGTAGGTAACACTAACCAAACAAGTGAAAGACCTGTTCAATAAGAACTTTATGTCTTTGAAGAAAGAAACTGAATAAGATACCAGAAAATGGAGAGATCTCCCATGTTCTTGGATAAGTAGTATCAACACAATAAAAAGCAATACTACCCAAAGCAATCTACAGATTCAACACAATCCTCATCAAAATGCCAACACAATTCTTCACAGAAGTCTAAAAAAATAACTTCATATTGATAAACAAAAATCTCAGAATAGCCAAAACAAGCCTGTATAATAAAGGAGCTACTGGAGGCATCACCATCTCTTACATCAAACAGCTTGGTACTGGCATAAAAACAGACAGGTTGACCAATGGAATTGAATCAAAGAACTGGATAGTAATTTACACACCTTCGAACACCTGATTGTTGATAAAGAAACTAAAATTATACAATAGAAAAAAGAAAGCATCTTCAACAAATGGTGCTGGCATAACTGGATGTTAGCATGTAGAAGGATGCAAATAGATTCATACCTATCCCATGCACAAAAAGTGCAAATTGTACCATTAACAATTGGGTTGCTTTTTCTTGTTCCCTGACCTTAAAGAGTTCTACATTTCTACAGAGAGAGTTCTAGGGCAGGTTCCAATGCTACAGTTCTCAAAATAAATCTGACTACACTTAACCTGATAGGAGACAAAGTGGGAGCTAGCCTTCAATGCATGGACAAAGGAGACCACTTCCTAAATATAACTCCAGTAGCACAGACACAGAGAGCAACAATAAATAAATGGGACCTCCGAAACTGAAAAGCTTCTGGAAAGCAAAGGACACAGTCAACAAGACAAAATGGAGGTCTACACAATGAAGAAAAAAATCATCACTAACCCCAGATCAGGCAGAGGACTGATCTCCAAAACATATAAAGAACTCGAGAAATTAGGCATCAAAATATCAAATAGCCCAATTAGAAAATGGGGTGCAGATCTAATTAGAGAATTCTCAATGGAAGAATTTAAAATGGCTGAAACACTTAAGGAAATGGTCAACATCCTTATCCATCAGGGAAATGCAAATTAAAACAACTCTGAGTTACCATCTTAACACCTGTCAGAATGGCTAAGATCAGAAACACAAATAATAGCTTATGCTGGAGAGGATGCAGAGTAAGGGAAACACCCCTCCATTGCTGGTTGGAATGCAAATTGTACAAACACTCTGGAAATCAGTATGGTGGTTTCTCAGAAAATTGGGAATCAACTTACCACAAGACCCAGCAATATCACTTTTGGGCATATACCCAAAGGATGCTCAACCATACTACAAGGGCATTTGTTCAACTATGTTCATAGCAGAATTATTCGTGATAGCTAGAACTTGGAAACAACCTAGATGCCCCTCAAAGGAAGAATGGAAAAGAAAATGTGGTGATCAGACCTTTGTCTGATGCAGGGTTGGTGAAGATCTTCTCCCAATCAG
>LOEQ01001307.1:302441-343799 GCA_001685075.1 Bramus lutescens
GGAAATGGGAGGAGGTGGAAATTTTTAATAAAAAAGTATAAAAAAAAGAAAATGTGGTACACTTACACAAGGAAGTATTACTCAGTGGTGAAAAACAATGACACCTTGAAATTTGCATGCAAATAGATGGAAATAGGAAAAAAATCTTGAGTAAGGTAACCCAGACTAAGAAAGATTAGCATGACTTATGGCTACTCATAGGTGAATACTAGCTGTAAACCAAAGGTAACCAACCCATAGCCCATGACCCCAGAGAAGCTGAGTAACAAGGAGAAACTTTAGAGAAACATACAGAGATCCCCCTGGGAAGGGGAAATAGACAAGATCTCCTGAGAAAATTGGGAGCATGGTGGTGGTGGGGAGAAGGGAGGCAGAAGGGGAGGAGGAGGGGCAAGGGGAAGGAGAACTTGAGGGAATGTGATAGCCAAGATGGGGGAAGGACACAGATGGATAATTAGCAGTGAGAGATCTTGATTGAGGGTGCCATTATGGGGCTAGTAAGAAACTCAGCACTAGAGAAATTTTCAGGAATCCACAAAAATGACCTCAGCTAAGGTCCTAAGCAACAGTGGAGAGGGTGTCTGAACTGGCATTGCCTGTAGTCAGCTTGATAAATATCTTAAATGTCATCATAGAAACCACATCTGATGGAAGCAGATGCAGAGAACCACAATGGAGCATCAGGCTGAGCTCCCAAAGTCCAGTCGAAGACAGGGAGAAATAAGAATATAGGCAAAGAGGTCAAGACCATAATGGAGATACCTCCTGAAACAGCTTACCTGAGCTAATGGAAGCCTTCGAACTCTGACCTGACGGTGAAGGAACCAGCATAGGACCAAACTAGGCCCTCTGAGTGTGGCTGACAGTTGCATGGCTGGGGCAGACTCACTGGCTGCGGCCACTGGCAGTGAGACTAGGATTTATCACAGTTGAATACAGACCTCTTTAAGGTCAGGGATCTAGAACAAAGCAACCCAATTTTTAATGGCTGATGTGCTCTCCTTGCTAGGTTTGATTGATGACCAAAGGTGATGATTAATTCCTTATACCCATTTCTGCCCTCAACCTCTCTCTCTCTCTCTNCTAAAGATTTAAAGTAGAGCTGACTTACTCATTTTCATATATAAAAGTTGTGGTTTGTGACTTCTATAAGATTACTTTTCAAGATAAACACTAAAGTAATTGGTCCTTTATTTGTAAATGCAAAATGCAGCCTGCCAGTAAAAGACTGACAGGCGCCCCTTGCTTGCCCACATGGTTAATCTGTAACAAGCTACTAAGGGATGAATGTATGTGCGTTTGTGGGATAATTTGTTTGTCAACTGTAATACATAAAATGTGTAATCATGCGAGGGAGATGAAAAACATGTTTTTACCTATAATCATTCACTTGAGAAATAGAATGCAACTATTTTGACTCTTGTGCTGCTGGGAAGAGTCTGTTAGGGTACAAAAACTGTGTGAAAAAAAAGCATGAGAGGAAGAGAGAGAGTAAATAAAAGAATAAAGAAGGAAATCACCAAGAGAGTTTGTGAGTGCCCTTTTCCTTAACCCCACTCAGGTACAAGAGTCCAGCTTCACTGAGTTTGTGGATTCCTATCAAAGCCCTATGCTCCTGGAGGCTGGCTCCCCAGACAGTAGCATCTAATGAAGATTTATAATGAAAAAATACTAAGGAAAAGTTTTGAGCTAGGTGTGGTGGGGCAAGCCTTTAATTCCAGCACTGAGGAGGCAGAGACAGGAGGATCTCTATGAGTTTGAGGCCAGCCTGGTCTACAGATAGAGTTCCAGGACAGGTTCAATGGGTTCAAAGCTACAGAGAAATCCTGTCTCTAAAATCAAAAACAAAACCAAACACAAAAACAGCAAAACTTAGGCAGTGAAGGTAGAAAACCAAAAGCTGGTGAAGACATTATTGAACAAGGGGGCCAATATTCGAGCCCCAGCAAGCAACAGATATTGGCACTTTAGCCACATGATTCTGTGTTTAGAGTTAAGGATAGAAGAAAGGAGATATGGAATAAAACCACTGAGGCCAGGCATGTGTGAGGGGTGTCCCTGAATGGAGTCCATCATATGAAACTGTGAAGTTGACACATGGATTGCCTTGGTGATCAAAGTTGTTAGAGATGCCTGAGTCATGCGCTAACTGCCAAGGAGAGCTACTCACAGGGTATAGATCCAGCCCAAGTTGTTGCAGTCAATAAAGTTGGAGAATTGAAGAGCATTTAGATACAGAGTTTCTAGTTTGTCCTGCTGGTTTTCAGTCTCACTTTGGTCCATTATTTCCTCCCTATGCTCCCTTCCCTGAATTTTGGAATAGTAATGTACAACTTGCACCATTATATGTTTGAATTATTTGGATCACTTTTTGATTTTTACAGGTGATTACAGTCAAGAGATTGTCATGTATCTCAGAAGAGTCTTTGGACTTTGAAATAAATTTGAGACTGTTATAGATTATGGAGACTTTTGAAGTTGGACTGGATACACTTGTTTTGCATTATGATATGGTTATAAGATAGGGAGTAGATATGTTTGAGTAGAATGTGTTGGTTTAAAAGAAAATGGCCCCAATGCGAGTGGCTTAATTGGGAGGTATGGCCTTGTCAGAGAAAGTGTGTCACTGTGGGGGCAAACTTTGAGGTCTCTTGGTTCTGCTTCCCTCAGTGTGATGATCAGTTGACTTCCTGTTGCCTCTGAGTTAAGAGGACTCTCAGCTCCAGTACCACATCTGTCTGCATGACACCATGCTCCCTGCTATGATGATAGTGGACTATCCTTCTGAAACTGTAAGTGTGCCCCCCTTAATTAAATGTCTTCATTACTAGGAATGGCTCTGGTCAGGGTATCTCTTCACAGGAATAAAAACTCTAACTAATACAAAGCCAAAATATTTTTTCCCAAGGTTTGTTCAGGAATAGAGTAGAATAAATCAATGGAATAGCTCTTTAATGCCAGGAGTGAGCATAATTATCTTGTCTCCCAATCTACTCTGCCAAGTCCATTATTTCAGTAGGACATGCACAGATGTGCCCAGCTTTCTGTATCATTTCACTTCTCCATCAGAATCAAGACTGTAAGAGAAGAAACACATGTTTTGTGGTTTCTTTTGAACACTTCCTATCCCAGGACACAGGGAAGCTTTCCTAGTCTTTTTCTTCAGCATTCTTGAGGGTTCTCAGGCAGTTTTTTTCCCCCAGCTTTTCATGAGATCTCTTCCCCATGAAAAGTGTGTGGCTATCTTTCAGGAATCTTATTCCCTGATGATATTTCAACATGGCCAAAGGAACTTAGCCATCTCTAATTATTCTTCAGAGGTTGTCTCCTTCCCTGAGTGTCAACACAGCCTTGCTACAGTTGAGAGGATAAATATCTTTAGCCCCAAGGTGACTACCTAGTGCTTTCTACAAACAGTAATTTTACACAGAAAGCTTGGGGGGGGAACACAATGAAAACAGAATCAAAGCCAAATAAGATAAGTTTAATAAAACATAACAAACCCACCACACCAATACCAAAATACGCAGGTTCTCAATACTATGATGAGTTTTATTGTTTGACCAACTTTCTGAGGAGTTTCATTGGATACCAATTATACTTTAGGGTGAGAGAATGGCCCCACCCCTTTGAACTTTTCTATAAATGTGTGCCTTCCCTAGGAAGCAGGTAGATATAGTCTCAAGTGCGTTTCTTTCTTTCAAGCCCCATGGTTCCTGGTGGAGTGTTCCTCCCAAACGCCTGTGAGAAAGCTTTTGGATTTGCCTTCCACAGCCTCTACTTCTAGACTGTATAGCTCCCCGTGGAGTTTTACACATTATACATATTTTCTAATTTCCATTTTTAGTTTTCTAAATGATTCCCTAGGTGTTTATCCATGCCCCTACCTGCTTCCTTTTACTTTTTATTACAGTTTGCCTTAGCTTTTTCCCCAAAAGAAAGTATCAAATAAATTATTTCTACTGACATTCCTTTAATTTTAAATAAAGGTGCTTAAATGAACTCAAGCCTGCATTTTTCAATTCATCAGCATGATTTAGACACAGAGACCCCAAAGGATAGCTATGAATTCTTTTCAGCATTAGGTCAAGAACATCTGTAGGGTTCAGGCTCTTTGTTCTTTATTTGAAAAGAAGAAACATCATTATACTCTTTTTATTTTTGCCAAATTTTTGGGAGGTACAATGTCTTCCTATAACCAACATACAGAACCCACACTTATTATCCTTATGCCTGAGCCACAATTGTTTAGATTAAAGGTGGGTATCATTAAGATTAGCACGAAGACATTTTATTGTTTTAAGTTTGTCTGCCTATACTATGAGAGTAACTAAGGGGAAGAAATCTATTGCCCTCGTCTCTCACTCACATGTGAAAACTCACATGTGTGCATTCACATGTACACTCTCATATGTGTGCATTCCCATGTGTACACGCACACCATCACACATTGTGCAGCGATGTTGAAGTAAAGATGGGACACTATCTTTCAAACCCAGCTAACCAGAAATTTACAAGATGAACAAAGATGAGAAAAGTGCGATACAGACAAGGTCAGTGACAATTTGGTACTCTGCTTTAGTTTTTGTTATCTTGGAGAAGAATATGACTCCATTTTACTGGGACGTCTAATAAGGGCTAAGAGCTGATTTGGGTTGTTTGTTTGTTTGTTTAAGATTAGTTTATCCACTTCTGAAAGAAAGCTTCTTGGGATGTGAGGTGCCTAACAAAACATGGAAGGTGTGTGAAACCATGCCTAAAGGACTAGGGAAATTGTCTATAGAAGAAGTAGAAGGCTATGTGCTGTCTCTTCCTTGGAAGACATTCATTGCACCACTAGATAAGAATACCGGCCAGACAACAAAATGTTATCTCCAGCTGTAGCGTCAATGCATAGGAGTTGGTTGAGGATGCCAGGTGTATAGGAAACAAGAAAGAGTGAAATGCAAATTGAAAAGTCAGAGAAGTGACATGTGATATGAACACACATCAGTACTTCCCCAAATGACATAGACAGGCAAAAGGGTCTACCAGGCTATGAGAATATTGTTATTGAGTTCTCTATTGCTATGATAAAACAACACAACCAAAAGCAATTTGTGGAAGGTGTTTATTTAGCCCAGGTTTCAGAGGCTAAAGTCTATCATGGTATGGCAGAGGGTTCTGAAGGGAACAGCAGGGATGGTGGTGGGACAGAAAGCTGAGAGCTCATATTCTAAACTGCAAGAATAAAGCACAGAGGGTAATCTAGATGTAGGATAAGGCTATAAGCTCTTGAAGCTTGTCTCCAATGATATAATACCTCCTCCACAAAGACCATACCTTCCAAACCTCCCAAACAGTGTCACCAACTGTGGAACACGTGTTCAAATACTGGAACCTATAGGGACATTTTCTATTTAAACCACCACAGAAGAGATAAACATGAAAAAGCTAGGTATGCCACATCTATGAACAAATAAACATCCCCTTGCTATGGAGATGGGGGAGGAAATATTAAATGAGCAAAAGCAATTCATAATGAAGAAATAACAGTTATGTGTTACAGCTAATTTATTACCTCACAAACTGTGATAAATTTGGTGGAAAGAAAGATAAGTCAAGGTGAGAGTGATTAGGGATTGGAGGAGACAGTTGAATCCTTTGCATAGAGTAGCCAGGATTGACTCTTAGCTCAACAAATATTTAAGCAAGTTTTAGGGAAGGAATAATTAGCCCTGAATGGGGACTAAGAGGAAGCTCTCCAAAGCTAGTGAACACTGGCAGTGTTTCAGCCTAAAGCAAGGAAAACGGATAAACTTTGAAGAAATTAACAGCCACATGCACATGGAAAGCGCTCCCACACAGCACACACATGCATGTACACACATACATACACACACAAACACACAAGCAAACAATAACTAAGGTTTTACAAGTGTTCTCTGGAGTTTATCCCACTCTTCATTTCCCTGGATTCTTCCACCAGTATTAAAACTGGGGTTTGAGTGTTGTTAAATTCATTCCTTGGTTACTTTTCCATTCTAATTTTGGATGTTACTCCCATTTCCTTCATAGCTGTATCTATCAAAGATTTCTCTTCCATAAATGGCCCTTCTTCCTTACCCCTCAGTCATACACTCTGTCTGCTTCTCCTTCTCTTACCATTCAATTCAATTTTTGCTTCTCAAAGTTACAGGTCAATATGTCATTTTTATATCCGGTGGAAACTCACGTTTTAAACTAACTTAGCCTGTCTAAAGCAAATCTTACCTTCCCGACCATTTTTGACTTTTGTGTGTACCACCCTTCAGCAGCCTTCATCCTCTGGGATCAGCAGTGCTAGGTAGATGCACATATGCCCAACACCTCCTCAGTTTAATCCCTAACAAACCAGGTTCTGCAGGACATGTATTTGGATCCTTTTTGTAGTCCACATTCTCCTTTAGGATAGTTCCACTCCAAAGGCTTGGAATGTCACTGACACACTGCCAGCTACATCCATAATCCTAGCTTAGCTCTTTTCTCTGAGTTACAGAGAAATTTATCAATGCCCTTTCTTTATAGCTCCTTCATCTTCATTCACATTTTGTGGAAATCCCAAGACAATTTTACCAGTCTGAGTCTCCACTGTGAATGACCTTAACCCTACACCTATCTTTAATTTTTTTCTGATCCAGGACTCTATGTTTACATGAAGGCTATCTTCTTTGGGAACATTTGCCAAAACTGAAATCAAGTAGTCATCATGTGGATGACACCTCTGTCTTTCATCACCTGGATTCCTTGCATTCAAAATCCTACTTGAGTATTTCTCCAGAACATCTGGTTCCCATCTGTCTGCCTCACCCCACCTGCACAGTTTCAACTCTAGTCCAAGTCACTGTCATCTCTTTTCTGAAATATTGCAACCTTCCTTTAATTTGCCTTTCTGTTTCTGCACTTGGCCCCTTTCCATCTATTTTCTATGCAGTAACTAAAGTTGTATATTTTAAAAATACAAAATGGCTTATGTTCTTTCTGTGCTTTAAACTGTTCCATTGCTTTTGAATTAAAAATCCGTAACATAGTCTTGAGAACCGTTATTTAAGCTCATGAAACTCCCTGGCTTTAACTTAAATTTTTCTTTGTTATTAACAAAATCCACTTTGCTTACTCTTNTGTGTGTGTGTGTGTGTGTGTGTACTGCCTCTTCTTTTGTACCTTGTCCTTCCTTCCTTCCTTCCTTGCTACCTTCCTTCCTTGCTTCCTTCCTTCCTTCCTTCCTTCCTTCCTTCCTTCCTTCCTTCCTTCCTTCCTTCCTTCCTTCCTTCCTTTTCTCCCTCTTTCCTTCCTGCCTTTTTTTCCCTTCATTCCTTTCTTGTTTGCTTCCTTGTTGATTTAAGCACATATATTTTGTTTAACCCACCCCCCCTCGGAACTCTGCTTTCTTTGAGTGAAGCACATTGTTCCCTCTGGCTCTAGTCCCTAAAGTATACCAACATATTTTAGGTTCCTTGTGATAAACACAGACCATGATAAATTTTAGTGACTTAAAAATCATTTTATTTTTTTTGTCAGAAATCAATCTATGCTGAATTCATTCAGGTCACTCTTCTGTAAGGTTTGTAAAAGTCCCTCTCATTCTATTTACCTGACGGACTTACTTGTGCCTGGTGCTGACTCGTCCTCTTTGTGTTTTCCCCTAGTGTTTCTTTGTGCTCTTTCTAAATTGGTCTCCCAACCAAGGCTGATCAAGTAGCTCCACAGGCAGTAGCAACTTTTCAGAACTTTTGAAGTAATAGGACTAGAATCTAGTTCCTTCTGGTATATTCTATTAATGAGAACATGGCTTAGCAAGTTCATCAACATTGGATACTTCGCAGTGTGGTTACTGGAACCAGATTATGATGACATACCCTAATTTGAATTAGCACTATTCAAGAGTGGTAACACCAAGTGTAATGATATGGAAAAGAATAGATGTTAAGTATGAAATTCATTCACCAACTTAATACAGTATTCATGCAAGGAGGAAATGTAACAATCATAACGTATTTCATGGTCTTGAGAATTATAATATAATGTTAATGGAAGAAACTGTTTTTATTGTCTTATTTACCACCTTTTCTACAAAGCCCATAAAGTAAGAAATGTGGGCATTTTCCTTGTTATCATCGAAGGTTACATTTACAAAAGAAAGTTTATCTGACCATTTCAGGTATATAATTCAACTAAGGCTAAAACGATCTGAATCTCTGGGATATTTTCAATTGGATGTATTGAAATTTCATGGCAAGGCTGAAGGATAGGCAGTGTCTGCTTCAAGCAAATGTAGATTAGGTAAATTAGTGATGCTGTCACTACTGATGTTAAAACTGGCATATTATATTTTCTCTTATTGGATGGCACTTACTTGCTACTTCATACAACAAGAGTCACATCAACAAATATAAGCAAGCAGACATAGCACTATGGTGTCAGTCTCCTGGAGAGAAAATTAAATGCTTTTACAGAATATGAATAGTATTCATCTACTGTTAATAAATTATTTATTCTGGCTGGGCTGTGGTAGCACACACCTTTAATCCCAGCACTGGGAGGCAGATGCAGGTGAACTCTATGAGTTCAAGGCCAGTCTGGTCTACAAGATTCCAGGACAGGCTCTAAAGCTACAGAGAAATCCTGTCTCAAAAACCAAAAAGGGAGAAAAAAAAGCACCTATAGGAGGTTACAGGATAATTTATGCTCTAATAAAATATTTCTTTGTAAAGAAACACTATATTTGAAACAAATACAAACCAAATATTGAATATAATAAATAATGTGTAGAATGAATGCCATCATTTTCACATTACAGAAAGTCAAATGCTATAACTTTGATATTATGTTGCATGTTTGTATTTTAAACCTGTAAGACAGGTGGGTGGAGATAGCTCAGTGAGTAAAATGTTTGCTGTGCAGGTTTTGAGTCCCTGAGTCAGGTCCCCAGCAATCATGTAAAAGCTAGTTACATGAAGAGGCAGTTCATCTTCAGAGCTTAGTGGTCGGCCAAGGTAGCAACCATCAGTGAGCTCCGGCCTCAATAGCCCAGTATGATTCCAGAGATAAGGCAGAGAACAACTCAGGAAGATGCCCTGCTTCAACTTCTGGCTTCCACAGATACCTGCATGAGCTCACAAGTATATGTGGACCCTCTCACAGGAGCATGAACCAACAGACAGAGAGACAGAGAGAGAGAGAGAGAGAGAGAGACAGACAGGCAGACACACACACGAGTTATCAACTGTTCTAGAGTAGTCCCTTATTTGGAATAAAATTACTATGATAGTATTTTAGAATTTAGATTTCAATTTGCTTATATTAATCTACTTTGATTAAAGCCCTCATTAGCTTATTTTTCTTCTGAAATACTCATTTAAAAGAATGCTAAATGGATCATGAAAAAAAAATAAGAATAGTGGACAGGAACAAAATGGCTAAGATGGAAATCCTGTTTCATTCTGACATCTGGTTAGAGCTACACCTCTAAATATCTATAGACACTATCTTTAATCAAACATTTTTATCTGCAAAATTGAACTGGAAATTGCTTGTTAATGCTTAGTTAATAGACCCTTTCTTTCCTAACAGCTGAGAAAAATCTCATTTTAGAACAGAATTAACTAGAAAGTGACAATTCTTAGAATTTATGGGTCTTTCCCTAGTTTGTCTGGAAACTCATCTCAGCCCATTCTGAACAGGCTGAACAGAAGCAGTGAGCTCTGCAGCCAAGCTAGCCTCACTGAAATGAAGGCATGCACTCAGCCCAACGAGCTCTGCAGCTCCAAGCTAGCCTCACTGAAGGCATGCACTCAGCCCAGGAGGTGTGCTCAAGAGAAGAGAAGCCTTTGTCTTCTTTCTTATTTCTTTAGTAATAGAAATCAGGTTTGCCCAGATACAGGGCTGCTTCTCTGTCAACATGTCCTGGGACACTATACTACATATTTACAAACATTTGATTCATTATTATACTGTTTTGGGCCTTGAGATTTTTGAACTATATATTCACATGAAGTTCTACATACAGTTTTGAGAATACTCTCAAAAGTGTTGAGAGGGCCAGGAGATGGTGGTTAACATATTTGCTTCCCAAGTGTGAGGACCTGGACTCAGGTCCACAGGACTCATGAGAAGGTGGTACTGGTCATGTATGTGTGTGAGAGGGGAGGCAGGGACAGGAGAATATGCTTACAGGCCAGCTAGCCAGACATAGGCAGTTATGAATAAAAACTCCTGCCCCTACAAGGTGTTGGTGAGGAGCTACAGCCAAGGTTGTCTTCTGATTGCCACACACCATGCTATTGAAGCATGCCCTAAATTACATACACAGAGAGAGAGAGAGAGACAGGGACAGAGACAGAGAAAGAGACAGAGACACACAGAGACACAGAGACAGAAGCAGACAGACATGTGTTTGGACAATATAAAATAACATTCCCTTGTGAGAATCTGTGTACTGAAAGGTATTTATTAGATTCAGAATCAAGACAATAAGGTATAATGTAAATACACCTGTATGTCATCATACTTATAAAACATAATTATTCATAGACCAAAATCAGTTAAGCATATTTCTTCTAGAGCATTAACTCAGCTGCTAGCCAAGAGATACTTATTTTTACCTTTCCACCTCAATCATGTATATCTCTCAATGAAGATATAGCCTTATAGCCTTCAACACATCACGTGGCAGGAACTCAGGCTCTTAAGTCTCTCTTTAAGATAGCCAACAGTGCTCTGCCCTGCTCACTCATGGTTTGTTCTCTGATACAGCACATATATAGGATTTGGGTGCTTAGGATGTAACAAAAGTGTTTTAGAAACTTTCCTGGAAACATTCCCCCAAGAATTTATTTCATGAATTCATTTCTGGCCTTTGTCCCATCAGAAAAATATGAAAGTTTGCCAAAATAGTTTTTTTTTATTTTACCCACTAAATGTAAATCCAAAAGAGCTTGCAATAGGCTTTAAGAGAGAAGGAATTATGTTTATAGTGTATCTTCATGTTATATACAACGAGGTAGTATGTTCGGTGGCAAGAGGATGAAAGTTTTGAGTTAGAATAACAGAGATTGGAGTCTGGACTAAGCCTGTCTGAACATTAAGCTTCTTCTTCAGTTGAAAGATGGAGATATTGTGAACCTCCCAGCTTAGAAATCATTTCCTGAAAGACTTATAACGACATGTGTTAAAGTGTTAAAGCTGTCCGCCACAACAACTCCCCACACGCTCTGGTTATTTTCCACAAATTCTTTATGATTCTTTTTTTGGGAGGGGAAATCACTAATTCATTGCTCACATATTCCTTCTCTCCCTCCCTCCCTCCCTCTCCCTCTGTCTCTCTCTCTTTCTAGTCATTATGATTTATTGTGTAGGGTGGCAAACTGCAATCCCTGGACCAAGCCAAGACTTCAGCTTATTTTGTAAACAGTTTCCTTAGGACACAATCAAGGTGGTTTATGTGTGCCCCATGACTGCTGCTGTATAACCACAACACAGTGTAGACACAACAGGGGCTGTAAGTTTGTTTAAGCCTCAGAGATTCATTGTCTTTGGTTTGGAAGAAAAGGCTTGTTGACCCCACCTTGGAGGCTGTATTTTCCTTAGCATGGCTGCACTATTAGTGAGGTCGCTTATACAGCAATGCTCCCCCATTAAGATACAATTGCTGGTTTAGTGTGGACCATTTCCTCACTGATCTTTACAGACTCCTGCTATAACAGTTGCACCAGGAGCACCATCACTATCCAATATAGTCTGTGCAAATAGAATGAACGCAGAGATGAATTAATGAATAAAACCAATAGGTACATTAATTTAAAGAATTATCTCAACTCTGTGATAATAATCAGAACATAACATGGCCTTTTTATGTATTATCAGTGTTCTGAGGAAAAAATCACTTCAAATTTAACAAGGTTTGATATTATAAAATTGCATAATTGTATAATTCGTATTATCTAACATACAGACTACAGTTTTCCCATTTTCTATTTTCTTTCTTTCTAGAGACCTTGTTCTGAAAGAGAGCCTTTCATGAAGTTCTTTCTTTCTGAGCTTTATAAAATATGTAAATTAAATAACCATTTGTCCCATAATAAAATACTTCAGTGATGTATGGATAATATGGAGGCAAAGGCGAGGGAACTAATTATGAGGGAATTACTTGCTTTTTATTCAATTACTTTTGGCATCACCTCTGCTGCATTTCTGCTTTGTTGTCTGCTCCTGCATCCTTCCCTTGTCTCTGCTTTGCATAAACAATATATCAGAAAACGTTTTACAGCAAATGCCCGGCAGCTCCTGGCCTTGAAGAGCTTATTCGCCTAATTGCACAATCCCTGGTGGATTTTTCATAATACTTTACAGATCTAATTTAAATACTTTTACAAATTCATCAAATACATTCTCCGAGGCACATTTACTCAGCTTACTTTTGAAACTTCTAATGAATTCTCTCGATATGTAATTTTATACTCGGCATCATGATTTGAATTAAATATTATTGAACAAGGTGTTCATTATTGGATGTGAATTATAATTAGAATGATAGGCAACCTTAACTATGATAATAGTTCCAGTCAATTTCCTGTGGGACTTCCAGTTTTCAATCCAGTGCAAAGACCAATACTCTCACCTCAAACGCTCTTATAAGGGTTACAAGTAAATTAAGCAATGTCAAAGCTAGGTGCTTAAAAAGCTGGGCTTAGGAGATACAATTTGAATCTTACAGGCAATAGAAAGTTGCTTTGGTGTTGTATATCAGAGAAAGATCCCTAACCCTGAATGCAATTTAGCATTCTGATATTAAGAGATTGATAGCCAGGCAGTGGTGATGGATGTCTTTTATCCCCGCACTCGGGAGTCAGAGGCAGGCAGATCTCTGTGAATGCAAGGTCAGCCTCATCTACATGAGCTAATTACAGGACAAACATGAAAACTACATAGAAACCCTGTCTCGAAGAACCAAGGAAAAATAGAGAGGAAAACTGAAGTCCTACATGTTCCACTAATCATGTAAATGGTTGATGTGTCTGTTAATAGCATGCATCAAAATCTGAGTCATTATATACTATTTCCTAAACATGTATTTGCTGATTTGATACAACAAAGATATGCCTGATCTTAATCAAAAGTTTGTTTATTTAAATAAATTTTTTAATGTGGTAGAACCGTGGATTTAAAAAACACATATCTTCAAGTGTAACATTTCTTAATAAGAGAGAATGATGAAATTTGTGAAAAAACTGACTGGAAAGTCCACTGTTATCAGATATCCTTGATAGAATTTTATCCAGTGGATGTTTCAATTAATGTGATATGAATCTCTCATTGCACAGTGGTTTTTCAGTTCACGGAGGCCAGGTTCTGTGAGGGAGGCTATAACTATCTTCCTAAGTATGCACTGTCTTGTTATATGTGACATTAAATGGCATCTCCCTCCCTCTATTGTGAGTTACGGTCATCATCAGTGAACATACTCTTCTGCCTCTTCTGAAATCCTACATCCTTATAATCTAAATCACCCTGGACTAAATGAGTCTTTATCTGGACACCATTTCAAAGTAGGAAAAACTGAAGACAAAACAGTGGAGGGAGAGAGAGCCTGGGTCAAAGTTCTCTCATCCTTTTAAAATCATTACTTTTCTATGCCATGATTGGGACGTTCAGAGACTCACCAACCTGGAGCAAACCATACCCATGACATATTTATAACAGGTATTGTCACAGTAGCTTTAAAAGTAAAGCTGGGTCAGCTACCTTCACATCGCCTACTTGCTGTAATTTTGTCAACCTGTAATCAGTTCTATTTGTTTTTTATCATAACTCTTCCTTGCAGAACACAAGGCAAGTCCACCCTGCTATTACGTCTGCATCTATTGCTCTCACATTTCCACCTCTATGTTCTGCCAACTCTCATACCAGATGTCAGATGAAGACAGACTTCCATTTCAGCAGGGAAAGAACACTCCTTCCTTCAGCTCAGCTGTATTATTCCTTCTCATATACAGCAGCGTAAGTGTGTGTTACATTGTGTTGCTGGCAAGTCCAAGGCCTTAGTGTGTGACATGTTGCTATGTAGGAGGAGCAAGAGTGGATGGGCCATTGGGGAGGAAACTATGAAATGGGAAAAAGCATATTACATACCTACCCAGTCATTTCATGTTCCTCCTGATATTTTTGCTGTACTTTATATTTTTGTTTGTTTTTATATTCCAATCAAAGTTTTCCTTCCTTCCCTCTTCCCAGCTCCTCCCCACCTCCTTCCCCACCCCACTCCTCATCCACTTCTCCACTCTCTCTCTTCAGATACTGACAGGCATCCCATGATATCAGCATGGCATGGCATATCAAATTGCAGTGAGACATAGGCATCTCCTATTAAGGCTGGATGAGTCAGTCTGGTAGGAGCAGTATATGTGGACCCATTCTAATAAACTATAAGAAGTAAGCTTCAAGGGAGCGATGGTTTGTTCTTTCCGGTCCTATCAGTCACTCTAGACACTTTTATTTTTTCTCATACTTCCAGATGTAGACTCATCAGTATGAAAAAGGTTTCCTTTTAGCAAATATCATATTAGACATTGTGCTTTGGTTACTTCAAAACATTGAGATATTTGTTTCTTTATTGTGTGAGTGTGTATGTGTGCACCCACACTTGTGCACATGTCTCAATGTATGTGTGATGGTTAGATGTCCCCTTGCAGAAGTTAGGTTCTTCTTCCACCCTGTACACTGCAGGGATTGAACTTAAGTCTTCAAGCTTGACAGCAGATGTTCTAACCTGCTAAGGTATCACACCAGCTCAAGTTTATGTGTTTCTTAGAATTTTGTCATGTTTGTATGCAAGCGAGAAACAAGGCTCATCCTCTGTGACTTGGCCTATTTCATTTGCCTTTAGATGTGGTGTCTCATAATCTCTTCTATCATCTCCTGCATTTGGGGAATTTTCCGGGGAGGTCAAATGGAGAGTTCTATTTTCATTGTTGCATATTAAATCCCCCAAGAGAAAGGAAATTCTGAAAATCCAGCCTAACATCTGTTGTCTGGATAACTACAAAAATAATAAAACCTTAACCAGTTTCTTGCCGGCAGGGGTTCTCTGGCATGCATCAGACAATTCCTGCTACCTTCCTGTAAAACTTACGAGGATATGATAGATTGATCTGAGGCCAAACCACAATGATAGATGCCAGAAAAATGTAACACACGCTTATGCTGCTGTATATGAGAAGGAATAATACAGTTTTAATAATAGTATTGTAATATAGAAGGAATCATGATTATATATCTAAATACATGTAGGAAGACAGAAAAATTACTAGGAGCTAGAAATGAAGGCAGCGTTTTTAAAGCAGAGCTGTAAACACATAAGTAAACGGCTCAGACATGGAAATGATACAGATACAAATATAGGGCATTTTGTCTGAGAGTTAGTAGGTAATGGTCATATAGGGATAAAACTCCCCTCTCTGCTACAGATCACAAGCTGGAGATGATCACTGCACAGAAATGAAACCCCAGAAGGAATCACTTAAAAGCAAGAAAGGACTTTCTACTCACAGCCTCTGGAAAGCAACAAGGAAGACTTTCATCTGTCTTAGCTCTATCTGGAAGTCAAAATTCCAGCTATGCATAGATTGGAATCCACTTTGTAATATTATAGAGGTCTAGGTTGTCAATATAAACCATTGTTTTAAAATCACTAGATATTTTTCATGTTAAACAGTACAGCACAGAAATTATGACACTCACTCAGGTTCAAATAACATTGAAGCCTGGCATGGTGGTACATGTCTGAAACCTGGCATTCATTAGAAAGAGGAAGAAAGATGGATCAGTCAAAGATATGTACTGCAGAGTGAATCTGAGCAGGAAAATTTTTCTCAATAGGCTTGGGGCATAGCTTATTGGTAGAGCAATTGCTTAACTTTGAAGGTTTTGGGTTTGATCATCAGAATTAGGCTTTCCTCTGTACAACATTGGAGAGGTCACAAAAGAGCATCTTAGTCATACAGTGAGCAAATCTTCATGAAATACAGTCTTTCAATAAAGGATCAAAATGGTAAGTACCTACTAGAACATAAAACAAAATGGTAATCTTTGAAATGCAAAAGTAATTATTTAAAATGATTGTATGCCTCACAATATTTTAGTTAAAAATGATTATAGATTGGAGTGAGTCAATTAAAAAAATTAATCATAAACAAGAAATATAGTCATGTAAGTGCCCAAATGAAAGCATGAGTATAAGACTCATCAACTAGAACTCTGGAGAACCTTATAGCATAGAGACTGACTAATAATAATAGGATCTTATTGTATTACTCAATGAAAATTACTACTAATAATAACAAGAGCTTATCGTACTGTCAAATGAATATATCTTTATTGCACTTTGGTAAAATTGATGGTGTATAAAGAGAAGATTTATATGAAAAGAGTGATGGAGGTTATTAGATTAATATTAAAAAGTAGACAAAAAATATAAAACAGAATAAATAGTAAGAGGGACAGTTGAGGTGAATGGTAGACATGAGCACGGGTGTAAGCATTTAGGAGTGAGAACACAGAAAGGAAGTGCTCAGAGTTCTGGGGATGTGTGATTGTGATGTGTGATGGGGATGTATGATGGGGTGTGATGGGGATGTGTGATTGGGATGTGTGATGGGGATGTGTGTGATAGGTTGTGTGATGAGGTTGTGTGGTGGGGATGTGTGATAGGGATGTATGATGGGGTTGTGATGGGGATGTGTGTGATGGGGATGTGTGATGAGGTTGTGTGATGAGGTTGTGTGATGGGGATGTGTGATGGGGATGTGTGATGGGGATGTGTGTGATGAGGTTGTGTGATGAGGTTGTGTGATGAGGTTGTGTGAACCCCTACACACTACCCCTACTGTGATGGGGATGTGTGGTGGGGATGTGTGATGAGGTTGTGTGATGGGGATGTGTGATGGGGATGTGTGATGGGGATGTGTGGTGGGGATGTGTGATGGAGATGTGTGATGAGGTTGTGCGTAGGGATATACTTCTTGTATATTTGTTAACTTGTAATCAGCTCTAAACACACACACACACGAGTTTTATGATTATCAACTCATATAAAATTTGAAACAAACTTAGTTATATTTCAAATATTAATAATCAATTTTGGAAATGTATTTCGCTTTTAATTTCAAATAGACTTTCAAGATCCCATTATTCACCAGTGACAAAAGAACTATAATTGGACACTAAGTTTAGAAAATCCTTTATTGTATGCCACGCACACTTCCAACATTCCTTCCGTGCAATTCCTTTATTCATCTACTTTACCAGCACTGGCTCTGAAACCAAGTATTCAATAATTCATTTGACATAATTTTGCCAGGTACTTTATTGGGACATGTACTGAATGGTCATTCTATGTGCATATAATCTCTCACTTTCATATCCGTGACTGTGTAATTACCCCAGGTCTTCCCCAGTAAAAAGCATTTGATGTATTTGCTAATCTCTTCAACAGTAATGTGAGGTTCACATCTTTGCACCTGAGGCCTTCTTTCCATTCTAGAAAGAAAAGGTATACTAAATAGGCTGGGATATTTATTTTTAGTTTTTCATATATTCTTGTACCAAGTGTTCTAATACTCGCTAACTGTCATCATTGTAATGAATCCTTATATGTTTTCTTCTGGAAGGAATCAATTCCACTGTGTCTATGGTTTTCTAGAAATTATAACCCTTCCTAATGGCACTAAAACGTTTACTTACTTGATTAGTGAGAATACTCACACAAAATACTAAAGGTGCAAGCTCCTTATTTAGCTAACCAAATAGAAATAAGAACAACATGAAAACTTCCTATTTTAATAACTCATAAATCAATATGGTTCTGTGATCAAAGATGACTGTATTAAGACACTATCCTTTCATGCAGGAGTCCCTGGATTTGCTCTAGAACAGCAGAAACACACAACAGCAGGAGAAAGATAGGGCTTTATATGGGTGATAGTTTTCTTACCTAGAAATCACTCAGAATTTAGCAAAACCATAAGCATTAAATCAACAACAGAACTGTGTGTTGTTCTCTTACCGAAAAAGAAAAAAATTGGAACCAATTTCCAAAATTAAAGTTCATAAAGGCAGTCAGCTAACATAACCAGGGGCCACACCTTTGAAATAATGTTCAGAAAGTCTGGAAAGAACCTAGGAATCCATGTTTAGGACACCTTCCCAATATGATTCTTTTCTGTACTAGTATTTGAGAATGATTTGTTTAGCCTTTAATACTGAACACATTTTAAATGATCTTATTAACATGTTGCTAAAATGAGAAAAGTAGTAATCGAATAACTTGAGAAGACTGTGATACTGAAGAAAAGTAGATGCAAACATATATATTATTTGTGTGTATACCTTGTATAAAAATTAGTGAAAGAGAAGAGAAGGGAAAGTGGGAGGGAATAAAGGAAGGAGAGCAGGAGGAAGAGAGAGAGAGAATTTGCTCAGGAGAGAGTTTAGAAACTGAGATAGATAGATAGCTGACAGCCCACAGATTTTTAGTAAAAAAAAAAATCTTGTAAAAAATAAGCTATGAAAGTTACCTGAAAGTTAAAAAAATAAAGCATCAAACATCAAATTACAGTCACTTATTTCATCAAATAAAATTAAATCCTAGAAAGGCTAATGATGCCTACCTCTTGAAATCAAATTACATTGTCTGTAATAGTAGGAATTTCCCCATGATTTGAAGGGTGACAGAGCCATGGAGCCACTTGCTGAGAATATTGCCACTCATTCTTCCTCTGTTTCTGCCCAGGTGTCATACTGTGTAATCAAAGATGTATCGAGTTATTCTAGAAAGTTCCTTGCTTTTTTCCCCCTGAAATTTATCCTTTTGTTGTAAAGGATGGTGAACACGAAGCACAATGCCACCATTTCTGAGAGCCGTGGTTTCATAGACGAAAAGGCAAGGCAGAGCGGAAGAGCATTTTTCTCTATGTGAATTTGAACGGAGTAACCTCTCTGGATGAATCAGCCCAAGCCACTTATACAAAGAATGAAAACACCTAGTTACAGTGCAGCAGGCAGAATTTGATGCACAAGATATGTTTAATCCTTGATCAAAGAAGGACTGGATGGATAAGTGAATGAGCTTTGACAGAAAGAGGAAATATAGTGGTCAGGAATAAATAGGAACAGAGAGACGTTTTGCAGACAGGGACCCTCCAAATTTCTGTGTATTAAGTCACAGTGGGGTAAAATGAGAAGACCAACACTAAGATGCTTTTAGCTACATGACAAAAAAAAGAGACATTACTGATTTCAGAATTAAGTAAAACAAAGCATGTTATTTTCTGGTAAAGTTGAAAAGCATGTCTTGAGTGGGAGATGGCATATCAAGTTGAAGTTTCTAGAAAGACCTATGTTGGAAGGCAAATCTTATAATTAAAACTGTGTAGTTTTGCATACTCTTTATTATTGTTACCTGGACTTGTATTATTGAAAAACCTATCTCCTTGGCATTTGGGGTCTAAAAGAAGGATCAGATGATGAAAGTCCAGATACCAGGAATGATTCAGCACCCTTAAGAAAGGAACACAACTGCCTGTTTCCTTCTGGCAACTGACAATCCACATGTCACCAACTAACTTGACTTTTAACTTACCTGACTCCAGACTTATGAGAAATAAATTTTTCTGTTTATAAATAAATACTTATAAAAATAAAAAAAAATTTCTAGACTATGAGAATTCTATTATTGTAGCCCAAACAGCCTAATGGATCCAACAGACGATTTGGGTTATGTACTGGTTGTAACTGTTAGGTGCATCAACTAACCGTCTTTATCATGAACCCCTGCAAGGATAGTTACTTTTCTTATCATTCTGCATTTAAGAAACTTGGTCCAGGGTTACTGGAAATTAAAATTTCTTTTCTAAGCTCTCTAAATGGCCAACCCACCAAGGCGCATTCTTCATTTATTTTTCCAGGGATCCATGCTCATACTGCTTTGATTTGTAGTGTATTGTATAGAGAAGATTTAAAATTAAAAGGTTATTGATTATAAGGAAGAGAGATAACTATATTTATTATTAATTATTATTGTTATTATTAGTGTACATATGCATGCTAATGCATGATTACATGTATGTGCAATTGCACATGCATGTGTGTGCATATGACTGTAGAGGGTAGAAGTTGATGTTCCTCTACAACTTGTATACTTAGACAGGTTCTTCCATTTAACCCAAAGTGGATTACAGGTAGTCAAACACCTGCCTGACCTCATTGTGGGTGATTAGAACTTCAATCCTTTTGTTTGCATGATAAACATTTTACCCGGTGACTGTTCTCCTCAGTTCCAGGACTGAGTTCTATGTGTATATATTCCTGGGAACAATGCTCTTCTTCCACGCAATCCACTGTTAATTTTTGTAAGGATTACTAGGAAGCAAACATGAATATAGATAGAGTCTCTGAGTTTACAGAAAAGAGGTAAATACAAACTCAAGAAAACTAATATTTGTGTTGGATATCCTATTTATTTAAAATAATTAATTTTAAAATTATTTCATTCATGTATGTGTGTGTGTGTGTGTGTGTGCACATGTCCATTCATGCAGGCATATCACAGCATGCCTTTTGCAAGCTGATTCTCTCCATCACATGGGTCTTTGGAATCAAATTCAGGTAGTTATGTCTCTTGTCAAGTGGCTTTACTCACTGAGTCTGCTCACAGGCCCACAAGTAAACTAATTAAATGCCATCAAAACTCAGCTATATCTACAACTCCAATATTTAGAATCCATATAATGGAGAAAGAAAGAGTTAATTCTGTTTGGTTTTGAAGTGATTTCTTATAGAGAAACACTCTATGCCATATGCTGACATTTTTGTCTCAAAAGCGTTTTAGCATTTTTCCTTATAGCAACTGTACTTAGCATTCCTACATTCTTTCAACACTTTAGTATTGTGCTGGAATATTACTCTAACTTTGTAAGCTATGCATGCCTTGCATAATTAAATCCACTCTTGTTTTGCTTCAGTGTTGGAGAAATGTCTGGTTGTTTTGTGGGGTTGTTTTGTCTAAATTTGGCACTGGTAATCTATTCACAAACACAGAATTATGCTACAGAATTATTCTCATTATTGAAGGCAGTGATTTAGGTATTAGAAGCAGTTCACCTAGTTTATCATGGTTCATCCTCGATATACATATGAAAGGTAAAAATCCAGCAATGTCGGGGATATGATAAAATTGTTCTCATCAGCAGTAACTAAAAATTTGCATCAGAGGACTCTTGCACAGCTTGGAGAACAGCTTTGGTACTCTTCATCTATGAGAATACCTACTTAGTTCTCAATAAGTTCTCTCACCTCTGGGACTCTATGCCCTTGATCTAACTCCCTATCTATATGCACTGTGATCTTCATGAGAGAAATTTAAATATAACACACTTTCCGTTAGAATCCATGTGTAAAATATGGTCACGTAACATACGCAACAGAATAGCATGTGACAAGCTAATAATAAATGTGATCACAAATATCCACAATATAGCGTGTAATTAAAGAATCAAAGAGAAAATACTTTTCCGGGTATTTGAACTATCAAGATGTGGGGCATAAATGTGTTCTTGAGAGGACAAAGCACCTGGATATAAAATCAACACACCTTTAATAGCTTACTGCTGCTGAAGAGTGTGATTCAATGCAATGTGGAAGGTGAGTTATCTCCTTGAATATCTTGCTTCTTTTTTCATTAATTCATTTTAATGGGCAAATTCTATTTTTTTTTTCATTTTAAAACCTTAAAACAACACAATTACATTGTATATACTAAGACTCTCATGGATCTGAAAATATGAAGATCTAATTCTTGGGACTGCTTTCTTTGTCAATTAAGAATCCTGAAATATTTGAAAAATTATATGGGTAAATATACACAGTGTCTCAAAATTGCTACTGTAAAATTACCCACAAAGCTTTCATCTTCAAAGCCACATGATGATTTCAACTTCCTCAGAGAAGACTAAGGCAATGCCAAGAGCCAATTCTTCTCCCTGGTAATGGAATGAGGACCAATATGTGCAGAGTATCTACTTCATTGTACCTATGAAGGAAAGGGCTGAGAGCCCAAGGTGCAGTTACCTTTCCAGTTTGTCCTGATGCAATAATACAGTGCCTTATAGCCCCTCTATTTTAGAAATAGGACAAAATATTTAGCCATCCAAAAAGAAGTACAACACTATGCACTGGATTTACTCCATATCTGGGGAAAATGTCAAATCACTTCAGAATGTTCCTTCACTCACAGAATGTCCAAATCATTGTATTTAAAATATCAAGTCTTATGCATCAACCTTTTAATGGTTGATCTCTTCTGTTAATTCTAATGTTGATTCATCTGTGTTGGAGAACTTATTTTATGTGGCATATGCAGTTGTAAACATGTTATTTGACAACAAATAAATTATGGCCCTATGATTCCTTCTTTCCATTGATTATCTCACTCTTGGTCCCTGGCCATGAATCCAAGGCTATTTATTAGCCTTAACTGATCGATTGACTCATTGTTACTTAAAGGCTATGTCTTGCTAGCTGTTGCTTTTAAGTCAGATAATTATAAGTTGACTTTGTAAATATACCTTTAAAGGTAGGGAAAGTACCAATTCATAAAACGTTCAAGCTTTCAAAAGATGCAATTCAACAGAATCACAGAAGGCAATTACACAATGCCTACTTCGGAAATCTGAAGAGATTATCGATAGTCACATTAGTGTGCTTGTATCCTGAATTTATAAAGCCCAGCTGATGTAGAAAAACTAATGTACATCCTCACACCCAAGTAAACACAGACTGTCTTTTTAAAAAATAGGAGCAAGAATAAATGCCATGGCAATCTCAGCCTTCTTTTCTGTTTCAATCACTTTCTACATCATTAAGATTTTGCAGGTGGGGGGTATCATTGTCTCATGTTGGAGGCTTTTAAAGATTTCTTTTACAGCAAAATCACACCTGGCAACTGCTGGGAGGTGGGTTATGACTTTAAGTTTTTCCTCTCATCACTTTGGGTAAAATAGGACAACTAATAGGTCAAGGCAGGATGCTCTGAAATGTAATTTTTTTTAATTGCTTTAAGTAATTCTGACCAAAACCCATTAACCTTCCCATATACCCACCAGAAAAGCAGAAACCAGCCACTTCTGAGCCTTGGCCGTACTGTGCCAGTCAAGTGTTCCATACTCTATGTGGCACATCTGTGGATTTGTGATAATGAGAAAGATGCCCTTTGTGGATGCTCAGATTTTGCAGAGTAGCAAGACAGAGAAAAACGTGACTTAAAGAGCAAGTATGTATTTGTTTGCTTGCCTATATCTCTGCAAATTAAATCTCACTTTAATTCTAATTTAATTAGCTTGTATAACAAAAGGACGGAGAGGGGCATTTTTTGTCACTATGTTCAATTATTTCAATTTGTGAAATAAATAGCTCTAGTAGAAACTCTTGAAATAAGTATAATTGTCTTGGCAAATGCGGATGTGAAATTTAAACACACATGAGTATGATAGAAGATTTACATGTTTATCCCTCATATCTTGCAGCAGAAATTAATACGCACACTTGAGAGACATGAAACTCTGTATAATGTTGTAAAATACATAGGAAGGCAAAATTATCTTCCTTCTACTTTTATTGTAGGCTCCTAAAGAAAGACATGGGAACATAACACACCTTCACCAGATGCATGGCTCTTCTTAGTGTAAGGAATTTTTTGGCCAAAGGTTCACAATTAATTTATAATAATCATATCATAGAGGTGATGCAGTAACTTCATTTGATTAGTAGCAAACAAAACGTATAATTCAAAAATATAGAAAAGCAGAGCATAGGTAAAAACATCAAATTGCACATTAATTTAAATGTCTTTGCTGCTTTTTCCTGACATGACAAAGTGATTAATAACTCCTAATTTGAGAGAGGTGATATTCTAGTGAATGCAATTTATAGACTAGAAAATGCCAAGAGAAAATATTATACAGACCTCTAAATTACCCACTATACATTATTTTAAAAATATAGGTGTGATCCATCGTCTTTCCAGTTGAGCCTACAGCCCAATATAAGCTTCTTTAATTAGCTAAGTAGATTTGCAGTCTTTCTTTTATTGGGGGGACTCCAATTTTATGTTGTTTGGAACATTGCCTACATCTAAAATCATTTGGAAAAGCTAAGTTAGTCTCAAAAATATTAATAGGTACTCTAACACTGCATGCATTATTAATACTGCCTAATGCTATGTGTGGTCTCTAATACATTTGTGAGCAACTAATGAATATTCATAAAATGAATAGACACCAATAAACATGGAGAGGGATCCTTTTTAGTGGAAGTGTCATCTATAAAATGAATGCTCCAAACATAAATTTAGAATAAATATTTTAATCAAAACAACTCTTTTGTTAAAGACAAAGAACACTTTAGAAACATGCAGTGTTAAGATAATATATAAACATTTAAAGCAAATATGTGTAATTGCTGATGAATGGTAGTTCTGATAGGAATAGGAGAAACCTGTTTCTTATTTCTATTATTAATAGCAAAACTGATATAAAAATCATCAGATTAAAAGCAAATGTAAAAAATAAAGATTGTGTACCAAAACATGTAATTTTTATGTTCATAGTCACTTAATATTTTTGCACAGCTTCACAAATTCTTGCTGCTCTGGTCACTTATTTACCTGGATACTTAAATTCTTTCCAGAAGGACCCTTTCCAAAGGAAATCAGTGTCTACAGTTCTCTTATATGTGACACTGTCTTCTAACTCACATACAATAACCCAGGTCTCAGTACATTATTCATGGATGTATTTTATTGCAAGCCCTAAGTCTCCATATCTTAAGAAAGTAATATAACTGAATGTCACTTGCTCCTAGATTGTGTTAAAGTGGTTGTAGTTGCCAGCTCAATATAATTCTAAGATGAATTGAAAGAATAGTCAGTGACAAGTGATGATGTTAGAACAGGTTAAGAGTTAAACATTCACATTGGATCACTATGTTTGCTCACTAAGGTTATGCCTGTTTTTTTAAAAGAAGGAGAAAGCACCCACTCATATGTTCCATCAACTATCTTTTTCTAAGAAATATTACATTTATAATAATTTTATGAATATCTTCATGTGTTCAGGTCAAAGAGCGTTGGGGAATGGTGTCATGCAAGTTCTCCTAGGAAGAGTCTAAGGCCAAGAGTAAAGAACAGTGAACTAAGCCCAACACGGGGCACATGCTTTACTTAGGAGATAAGGGGAGGAAGATCTGGGCTCCAAGACAAGACAGGGTTAAGCAGATAGACCCTTTCTCAAAAATGAGAGTGAGGATGTCATTAGATTAAGATTTTCAAATTTCTTGCTTCCATTCCCAATATGACTCAAATCTAAACAAAATAAATAACTTTTCAAAATCGACTTATGTCATACATTTAAATATACCTACATGTTCAATATTTGAAACAATATTTGAAATGCTATAATTCTACAAGAAGTTTTGAAATGTATACAGTGAACTTCTAGTTTGTGGCAACTCATTTCATGTTCCATGAGTGATACTCATTTTTATTGATTCTCTGACATGTCTCAGAACTCATACTCTGATCGTCTTATAAGTAGGATACAGCTAGACTTTTTCCTGTTACTCTTTCTGTCCTGAAGCCTGAACTTCATGTTGTTAGAGTGCGTCCAGCCTCAAGTTTCTAATGGGCAAACAAGTTTCCACACAGCACCGTGATTGTCTGAGAGATTTGCATATAGAAAAACATCCCAAATTCCCACATCTGCGAATTCACTGTCTTCGTTTGGGGGAAACAAACTAATTACATTCACTGGATGTGAGATCTGCTTCCACTTTGTTCTCTTAATATTTATCCAACTTTAGACCAATTTACATTGCTTTCCATTAAACATGATGGGATATATACTTCTCATGGTTATTTCATTTTATATATAAAATGAATATAGATAGATAGATAGATAGATAGATAGATAGATAGATAGATAGATANNNAGATAGATAGATAGATAGATAGATAGATAGATAGATAGATAGATAGATATGCTTGTAAGAAACATAATTTGTAATTTGTAAGAAACATAAATTTAACTTTCTAAATGTCATTGATTGTACTATAATGTTCACATTGGGTACTAAATGAGTTAATCTTTCTAAAATAAATTGGGATGCCCTGTTGAGAAAGTAGAGGGAGAAGAGAGATGGTAAATATTTGCATTGTTTGAAGGGGTGAAGGCAAAGATTATGAAGGGACTTCTTCAGTAAGGTCTCGAGAGAGCTTGCAGTCTGTGAACTTAACACTGTAGATCTGAAGTTGTCAAACTTTCTTTAAACAATTGCCTTTCATTTCTTGTTGACTAAATGAGATCCAACTTCACAACTCATTAATAAACTGGAATCCCAGGAGTAAATCTGCAAGACACTCCGCTGTAATTATATAATCACTTAATATCTTCCAATTGATTTCCATGTGTTATTTCATTAAGTATATGCACATCAACAAATCAGAAAGAGTTGTTGAGCCTAATTTTCAATTAACCAGCCAAACCTTAATAAAGCATCCAAATTAAGGCTACAGTGTACAGTTCTGTGGGAGAGTATTTTACATCGCATGTGCATGTCTTGACTTTTTCCCCCCATGCTACACATGTGTGTGTTTGAATATGTACACTCATGCACACACACACACATACACAAACAGAGAAGTAGACAGAGAGGAACTCAGATATAATTTTACTATTAAATGTGTCCTTATATGCCATTCTCCTTTGTCCAAATATATCTAGACATTCCTAATGAAGTATTAACTCTTTCAAACACTGAATTTTTATTCATTTATTCTACGGAGGTTCTTTATTGTTGAACAGAGAGAGATAAATTAATGCAAAGGCTTAATGGCAAGTCACTAAGTGCCCATTTTGAGGGAAGGAGATGCATATGGGCCCGAGAAAATCCTTGGATGGATTATAAACTTGAGAGGACAGGAGGGTGAGGTGACATTTATGTTCAGTCTTTGTTGTGCTAAGGAGAACAATGGGGATACTCCTCAGACAATGCAGACTAAAGCAGTCCCATCTGTGTGTGTTTCTTTAAGTGCAGTCATAACAACTGGAGACCAGAGCTGGGAGTCGGGGACTATAGTATACAAACACCAGTTTACTGAAGCTGTTTCACACTAATAACGAAGTTGGAAAATGAGTCAAACAGAAATGGAATGCTGAACAATTAAGATTCTCTCCCCATAAGCCCATGTCTATCATTTTATTAAAGGCTACTGGGAAAACCCTTACTGAATAACTAATTCTAAATTATATTTGATGAAAACAAATTAATGTAATAATTTTCTTTCTGAAATTAATTTAAATCTCTGTGGATGCTGCAACAAATTTCGTCTTTACTATGCATACAAAAAGTTATGAAAAGCCTTATTGCATTTGGTGCTTTAGGCAAAAATTCATTGTTTCAGTCACTGGTAATGGCTATTATTTCAATTTAGGAAACATTCTCTAATCAATCATATTTGCATATTTACTTTAAATATTTTAAATTATCTCTATTTTGTGAGGCAAAAAGAGCCTAGTTGCTGAGGTAATTCAGCTCCATTTTGTGCAATGCTTTTGTTTTTGTTTCTGTACAAAGACATAATGGGTAATCTTTCCTAGAGATTAACCCTTGTACATATTAGTCCTCTGATGGTTTCCTTGCAACTGAGTTCAGGAACTCTACCTTCGTGTACTATAGAGGGTTAAATGTTGTTTTTCTTTTATCATTTAAGTATAAAATAAATCAGTGTCTACAATGGTATTTGTGATTTCATTAATAACCTCCCTTTCCTTTACAAACGTCCAGACTTGTATTGTGTCTGTTTTACGCTAAAACTGTCCTTTTCATTTGATAAATCAGAATACTGGATTTATTTAGCTTATTTGAATCTATTTCTGTTTCACCTGACGGTAAAATTAACGTGTAAAAGACCAAGAAGAGAAAAGAAAGCTATGCAAAGTTACAATATATCACAAATATTTGTGATACTATGTGGAGAACTGTTGGCGACAGAATGCTACAGAAGTGAAGGGAAAGAGAAGAGAGTTATATACAGGTATAGGACAGTCGACGACAGCCATGTGCTCTACAAGCAGATATCTGGGATGGCACCTTATAGTCAGGGAGGCTGTCTTAAGGGAGTTAACAGTCTCAGGACAACTGTCTGATAGTACAAACCTTCAGTTTATTTTCCAATTTATTAGTACCTATGCGTTGTTTTGATAAATGTTGAGATGATCCCTGTTCCCGTTCAAGACAAAACCATGACCTTGACATTGTCCTGCCTACACCACCCTCTATCTCTCTTTCACGTGGGAACTCACCAGGGTTCTCCTTAACTGAAAACCCTACGCTGGAGCTTTATTCCTGCAAGCACGCTTGGATGAACAAAGTAGGTCCTTCCTGGAGATGGAAAAGATACAGTAGAATGTTCTGCACAGGCACGTCTGATGCCAGCTATGTTGAGAACGTGAAGCGTCTCCCAGAAAGAACGCTCTCTTCCGCTGACTTTTTATTTGTTGTTTCTGACGTTGGTACGGTTCTATATGGGCTAAATATAAGTGCAACAATAAGTATGTAACAGCACTGCTCACATCTGCCCTCTTTTCTTCCCTCAATGCATTCCTTCTTTCTCATCTGCTTTGTTCTTTTAGATTCTATCACTTGTAATCGAACGCTTTTGCCCATGAGGACTAAAACCACTAAGACCCAGAATCAAAAAAATACAAATAAAAAGATAAACTTGTGAGATATTCAGACACAGACATAAAACCATAATAGGGGTCTTAACCCACAGCAGTTATCCTCTCTTGCCCACAATATGCTGCTATTTAGTTTTCTGTAGAACAGTCAGATCCATGGGGATATAATTCAGGATACCCACTGCATACCAAGAGCCTTAGCATAGCTAGCTCTTAATCATTTCATGGGTATCAATAGTGAGGTTTAATTTATAAATTAGGTTGGGTCAAAACTTCCAAAATAAATTGTCATAAGTCTTAACAAAATCATAAATTTATCTTATTTTTCAAAAATGTGTTGGAAGGTATTACTGACTTTATTATTATTAAATTGGGTTTGTATGTATAGGGCTTTACATAAACATGCAACTACCCAGAGAGGCCAGAAGGTGTCAGATCACCTGCAGCTGAAGGTACAGATGCCTGTGACTTCCTTATATGTGCGTTGACACCTGAAATTTAGATCTGGGTTTTTCTGCAGTTAATTAGTTTACAGATCTTTGAAATGTCGAAAGTCTTGGGCGTGATATAATTGAGCTTCAGAGCCACTGTCAAGTAAAGTCACATTCCTGTCCCCAGTATTCAATATGATTACCATATGGGTCAGGAAGTACCACCAAGGAAAAGGTAGCATCCACGTGGAAATACTGGACATGGTATAATCCTTGATCTGTGAACAGCAGGACAGACAGCATGAAATTTCATCATATAGAACAAAACACTTACTGAGCTTATGAAGTATTCTGGAAGTTTCTATTTGACACTTTTGTACTAGGAGTAATGAATATATTTATCCATGAGTAATGGAAATCCATTTCCCTGTAGGTGAATGAAGTCTACTGAATTTCTGTTGCTTTCTTTCTCCTTAATTTTTCTTTGTCCTCTTTATCTATGCTTATAATCATGGATTATTCTTGCCGATTTTTACCATTTTGTTTTTCTTTTCTGAATCCAATCCTATTATCTAATAGTGTGGCCTGGTTTTTTATAGGCCCACTCTGTCACAAGACAAGAGAAAGTATTGAACTTTTGACCCAGTACCAAAATAAGCAGGCAACAATTAATAGAATATTCTAGCTATTATATTTTCTGGAGATAAACACATAAGTTTAGAAAATTAAAATCAGGTGTAAATAACTGATTTTTTCTTTGTTTGAGAGAGGCTCTCATGTAACTCGGGATGTCCTAAACTTATAGGAAGGGTGACTTTGAACACTTGATCCTTCTGCATCCACCTCATTAAAACGGGGATTGCAGGCATGTGCAATCATCCCATGCCTAAGCAAATGCACATCCTTATTCCAAAACAGAAAGGGCACAGTGAGTATTAAAGATTGACTGTAACATTATAAAATGCTATAACTTTATTCTTTATAGTTATTTGAATTAAAAATTGTAGTTTCAAGTAACCCAATCCATTTCTCTAAGTAGTAATTGATACTCTACAACTAATTTTTATTTACCCAAAGGAAGGTTTTCTTAATCTAGCCTGTAACAGAAATAAAATCTTTACAATTTTAACTTGGTTAATTTATATCAAAGGTTTGCATTGAGTTTGATGTTTTCTTGTACATGAATAGGAATAGTATTTTAAGCAAGTGTGACTTTGTCTGAAAATTATGTGCCTTAATTAAGAACTCAGAATAGCTTGAACATCCTTTAGTAAAATAAAATGTGAGTTTGTCTGGCTAGGTGAATGACAGGAAAATATATGCTATATTTGACATAAGTGTCAATTTATTTGAGTGAATTCTGAAACTGAAAAATAGTAGCATATTTTGTTCATTATGATTTTGAGTGATTCATTACTTTTCCTGTTGCTAATATAATTTATTTTATGAACATCTATTCACATTTGATGACCATTCAGAAGCAAACCAAGTATCTCATTGCAGAGTACCCGGGATATGTGCCAGGATTTGGGGCCTCTTGCTCTCTGGGAGGCTTTGACCTTTCATTCCTCTCCTTTAATTAGATACAGACTTCTGTTAATGTTAACTAAAGATGGGATTCTTTATGTTTAAAAAAACTAAACAATTCTACAAAACAGTCATTTTTAAGTTTTAGCATATTTATATATTTGATGTTGTTTCCTGGAATTGCCAGGAAGTTTCCAAATGAATTCAATACTGTGCTCTGTTTTTCTTCTTTACATTAGAAATGTCTGCCATAGTTAAAAAAAAAGAAACTCCCCAAAGTGAAAGTAAATTTTATGATATAAGAATACTTTGTGATCTTTGTGATACAGGAATTCAAACTCTATATGAGTTTCCATTCCTCCTTTGAAACACGGGATTTGCGTAGTTGCAAATCATCCTGACTATGCAGGTAACACATGAAATGTTTTATAACTGATAAAGTGATATGCCAGTGTGAAGGATTTAATCAACTAATATCATATATGTAATCAATATTAAATTTGTAATAAATTTTCTAGCATGATAGACAGATTATTCATATATTAAGGACAATTCTGTCTATTTTATATTCTTATTCAAATTTTAAAAATGACAAAGTGACACAGTATAATTCAGGATTCTACAGGGAAACATTCTGGGTCACTTCCCCAAGCTAATTCTTTATTCACACCTTTTGAGACATTTTATTTGTGTTTATTACTTTATTATGTTGCCATTGTTTTGACGGGGACACTGGGAAAGGATCAAGGCCATCAGGGGGCATCCTCTCCAGGAAGCAATGGTCAGCAATAGTCAGAACTTGGGTGTGTAAGCAATGATGTCACAAAGGATCTAAGCACCTATACATGACAAGGCAAGCGAGTAGTTTAAAAAGATAAAATGTTTGCTTTACTGTGAAAGATTACCTTGGATGTGATGAAATTATATACTCTTAGTATTAATGCTGGGTTTTAAATTACTAATAGTCATCTCAAAAGAAGGAGGAAGAAGAGGACAAACAATCAAAAACCAACAAAATCCTGAAGAGCTGCAGTGAGAAATAATCGCAGTTAACTACTGAGCTCTCTGTTTAGTCTGTGCTCCTGCTGGGATATGGAGTGGGAACACAGAGGAACACAGACAGCAACAGCAGACCCGCCTTCCTTATGAAATATTGAAATCCATGAAGCTTTCAACGCAACTGATGAGAACTAATAGTTATGCTAAAAGTCCGTTTTAAACTAATTCCTCACTATGAAATAAATCAATTTATGATTCTGTATATTTGCAATGATTATGTGCTTATTTAGCCATGAATTCTATAAATCACACCCACAGGAGACAAGCAATTCCCCAGCAATCAAAACTATAGAAATGCTTGAGATTGCCAATGAAGCAATACTGAACAGGATGCCATTCTTATTCAGCTAAACACTGTACCCATTGGTCTGTGAGCCACTGTTCCTAGCCTGTTTTAGTAATGTTTAAAGAAAGAGGACAAACTCCATTGCCTTAAACCTTTGATTTAATCACACCATCATTTTGAATTCTTGAAATGATGCCCATGTTGCCTTAGTTTACAGAGGAATGACAAGGAGTCACTCCATTGACCAAAGTTAATAAACCTGTGTATTTAATTAGATCCTACAAGAGAGATGGAAAGGCAGGTGTAAATGAGAGGTTTACTCCAGAATTAATTCCAGCCTGTCCTATTTGAAATATGTACCAGAAATAAGCAAAAGATTTGAGTGCAAGCGTGAGGTGTTGAATCATTAAGGCACATTTTGAAAACCCCTCTAGTCTTAACACACTTACAGTACAGTGTAGCAAAAGGTATGAATTCAAAGATCTTTTCTATTTTGTATGTCATTGCTGTTTGCTATTACAGACCTCAGTTAAGTCTACTACTAAGAAAAGGAGGACACTCTCTACTAGATTTCTTTAAAATATATAAACAAATAATTTGTTCCACAAAGCTTTAAGAGATGAATTCAACCCTGGTACTGTTTGATTGCTTGAAATAGAGTCTTGCTGTGTGGCCTAAATTTGTCTTGAGACTTGATTGATAAACAGTTTGTTACAACACAGTAAACTTTTGCTCCATGCAAATCTTCAGGATAATCCAAAACTACACTGACTGAAGCACTTACACTGTCATTTCCTCGAGAAAATAAAATACACTACAAGTAACAATAGCTTGTCATAAAGTCTTTTTTTTTTTCATTTAATCACTGCCTGACCCATGATCTCCAGCCTCCCACTGGCCAACTCTCACATATTGATCTAACCCATTTCTAACAATCTGACTGTGGCTTACCGGCATGAGTCTAACCAGCATCCATCTTGGAGAGGAGAGCCATGGCGTCTGCCACACTGCCTTCTTCCCAGCATTCTGTTCTGTCTACTCCACCCACCTANCAAGCAAGAATTACAGTTACAATATTTGTATCTATTTTATCTTTTATCATAACATAATTATAACTATCTATCCATTATGATCAATTCTGCACAAACTTACTGTATGTGGTTTGAAAGTGGGGAAAGGGTAACTTAAGGATACATCCTGAGATTGTTCTACAATTCTGAAGAAAACTTTTGCTTCATTATAAACAGATGAGAGAAATAACTCTAAGGAAAAACTCCGCCTAAGGTTTATATAATGTTCTTACTGTTGCTGGTTTAAGTGCATGTCACTGTTTAACAGTTTTTCCATCATTGATGACTGGTAAAATGTTTAGTACAATGTAGGTACACACAAAATATTTCCTGTTTGAGTGTACAAATAAATGAATAGTCATTAAAAATATATATAAACAAATACTGCTAAAGACACACACTTTCATGACTCAAATTTTAGTTATAAAATATTTAAACTATTAATTTAAAAAAACGGAGTTTGTGCTTTTGTTGTCTGCAATGTCTGCAATAGTTTTTAATGAACTGTGGGAATGTCAAAATTTCAGGCGATGCTCAGATGCTCAGCATGCCCCAAGACACTTTAGACATGGCTCATGTTGAAGACTGGAATTGTCAATTAGATGCTATTAGACCTGATATAAAATATCACTAACATCTCATAAAGTGTCACCAAAGCTAAAACTCAATCTTCTTTTCCTGTGTTTGCCCTCTTAGGTATCTCTCTGCTAGCATAGATGTTACAGACTCAGCTCCATAGAGAGATTGTATTGTCTCTTCTTAGGTTTTGTGGAGGATGGGCCTCTGGTGCAGAGAGCTTCATTGTAAAGTTTTTCTTTCTTACATGTGCAACTTCCTAACTGAATTAGTCATTTAAACTGGATTTTTTGGTTAATAAAAAACATGATGTAAAGTGTTCTTTTGTATCTTGTATTTTCTGGAGGAAAGAAAATTATTTCAAAGTAATTGCTAAAAATGTTATGAATTTGAGAACTTTAGGATTATTTTCTTTTCAATTGAATGGCCCATTCATTAGCTTAACACTTTGTATTATCTCCACATTTTGCTTGAAATGATGTTCTATTACCATCCCTGCTTGTCATATTGATGCTGAGAAGATATCCCCTAGTGCCAGCCTAATTAATGATGGGCACTTTTCAAAGGTTTTAGTGCATGGATATTTTGTCCCTTACAATTCTGTCAAGTTTGATTGTTTTCTTCATTGTACCCCAAGGATTAATAGAAGCAAAACACCAAGAAAATTGACATAGCTTGTAACTGCCGGAGCTGTCTTTCAAATGAAGGTCTGTTTATGTAATGCCATTTACTCCTAAGCTTCTGTGACATATAAAACATATAAGATCATCTGTACAAGCAAATACTACATATAAATGAGAATCTACTAGTTATGGCCAAAGAAATAAAATCATGTTCTTACTATGGTCCAACAATGAGTTATTATGAGGAATAAATATCAGGCTGCCATGGACTGATTTGTATTCTCTGTATAGCATTACCATGATTAAGATATGGCCAGAGGTGCCAAAGACTTGGCTCAGTTTTTAATAGTACTTTTTGCTCTTCTAGGTGAATCAGGTTCAATTCCCAGCACCCACAAGGCAGCTCAACACCATCTTTACCTCCAGTTACAGGGGATCCAGTGCTTTCATATGACTGGTGCAGGTACCAGGCACATACTTGGTATGTGCAAGTATACATACCTACAAGAAAAAAAAAGGCACTAATACATGTAAAATAATAAAATTAAAAATTTTTAAATGTGCTAAATCTCCCTCAATTGTAATTGAAATGAATAAATATTTTGATAAATTCAATTGACTTCCAGTAATTTATGTCATTTTCTTTCACTTTTGAAAGTTTACATAAGAATTTGACAAATTTTATCAGATATAGCCAATAGGCTGAAGCCACCCTATCTTCCGGAACGAATATCTTTGGACAATCTCCCTGGCAAGTATGACCTGGACTTATCGTCATTTCTATTGGATGAGATATGCTAGTGTGGTGGAGGTGACTGAATGCTGCTTTTGAGATTTGGTCACGGAAATCCAAAGTTTTCATTTGTGGCTTTTGCATTTCTTCCTTTCCTTCTGTTCCAGAGCTGTTACTTTGGGGATAGATATTATGGAAAAATTCACAGAGCAAAGAAGGATTCAGTTGTTGATGAACTGGATATGGATGCTGCTAATAAGTACGCATGTGAGCATGGACATTTTCCTAAACCTACACTGAGATACCTGCAGGACTGTCCAGCACTGGAAGCAGCCATTTGAATCTTCTGCACCAGCACTGTATTCTAAACCTTCACTCAGATTCCTGATCCACAGTTTTAGGATAGCCTTCACAGTTTCTCTTTACTGTAATAGTAGAAGCAATATATAAAGAGATGGGATTACTTTCAATATAATTTAGTGACAATATGAACACATAAATCCCTGGAAAACACAGTTGAAAATGCACACATTTAAGAATATTTTAATCTAGATAAGTCAACACGATTTTTACCTTAAAATATTTCTATTCATTTGAAATCAGATTTAGAAAAAAAAAAAACAAACAACTCTGTTTACAGTTTAGGTCTAAGGTGGGTGAATTGGTTCAGTGGGTAAAAGCCCATCAGGTAAGCCTGATGTTCTGAGTTTAATCACTGGAAGCCATAGTGAAAGGAGACAACCAGCTCTGGAGAATTGTTATCTGACCTTCTGTGGTGCAGCATGGCACATACACACAGACTCACACTCTCACACACACACATTCACACACACACACACACTCACACACTCACACACACACTCACATCTGCACTGACAAAGACACACATATCTACACTGACACACACACAGACACAGATAAACGCATAAACACACACTCATGTCTACACTGGCATACACACATGTCTACACTTACACACCCATTACATTGACACATATATACGTGACACACAGAGACACACATTCACATTAACATTGATACACACTGACACAAACATGTATGCAACCAAATGCATGTCTAAACTCAGACACCCAGAAGTCTAAAGTGACAAATACAAATTCACAATGCATATACACACACACAATTAAAATAATAACAATAGCAATAATAATATTAGTAGAGTTTAACTGATGACAGGAGTGATTTTTGATGAAATTTGCTCTGTGTATCTCTTCATTATTTGATAAATTTGGCATCATTTTTAGCATTTAGTGCACATGTATAAAGCAAATCTCTGTTAAATGAATTAATTTTGAAATATTTTCATTCATCCCTTAATTATTTCTTACAGATTGATCAACAACATACTTCAGATTTAAACTTTAAAGATTATCTTCCTAAAACAAGATCAAAGTAATGTTTGAACCCACAGTAAACATTTTTGGTCAACATCTATTTAAATCTAGTTTCAGAGGAAGTTCTATGCATTTTTCCACAGTCTTTTAAGCTTTTTAGTTAAGTTCAGTAAACATTTTGCAGGTGAATCGCTTCAAAAACCTTACTGTCCCTAATTAAGATAACCATTAGATAGAGATTTTAGAAGACAGAACACAATGCGGTTCTTTGTAATTGCATAGCTTGGTGGGTGTAACAAAATAATTTCTGATACATTTACATTTTACAGGAGTCCAGTTTAAAATACAGCTGCAAGAAGGGTGGAAGAGTTGCCAATGCTGTCTGTGAGAAAGGAACTGATATTACAAACTGCCCTTTCCTGCATACATGTTGGGTTACTGTGCTTTGCTTTACAGACTGACAACTAGAAATTACTACAAATGGAAGTGAAATCTGTTTCTGAAATTTTTTTTTTCAGATGACCTGATAGAAGGAAGACATAACAGGTCCAAGGATATGGCAATAAAATGACTGAAGGGTGTAGTAAAAGTCATCACAATAAATAAAGAATAAGTTTGAGGGTCAAGAAGGTGGCACAGGGGAAAATGGCACTTGCTCTAGTCACCTGGTGGCCTGAGGTTGAGCCCTGGAATGCACAGAGTGAACCGACAATGTAGAGTTGTCCTCTGACCTCTACATCTGAACCATAGCATGGACGTCTACAAACATATTTTGCACACACTCATACACAATAACAATAATATAACTCTTCTAATATTTGTTCATGACACTATCACAATATTATTACATACAAAAAGAAGCCCCCAAATAATACATTTCTGTGTAGAGTACTGAGCAAACACATACGTTTGAACATGATACATCACATGTAAGTAGGGGCAGTATGTAAAAATTCAAAATCCAAATTATAACAAAGCTCATTTTTTTTCATGACTGCTCGAATTGTTTAAAAGTTGAACTTATAAATACCTTTGAAGTTTGTGGATTTTTAAATTTGGAATCCTGCTAGTTTTGTGATTAATTCAATTTATGGCAGTGGCTGAAAATTTTGGAACTCAATGGCAAAGAAGCCTAGTTGAACTGGAGTTAAAGTTAAATTTCAATTTCTTCTCAACTGAATCATGCTCTTTTGTCTTAATAAGATGACACAATTTATAATTTGATACTTTAACAACGATGCCATATTCCTTAACATGGACTAATAAAGGCACAGCAGTTGTATTTTTCAGCTTTCCTAGCAAGTTATTTGATTTATTGACAATAAAATGTTGAATAAAATTCAGCAGTAAAAGATTTTTTTAAGTATCACTTATTCTTTTATGTTTAGGATCTTCTGTGCAAAATTTCTGAAGATCTCTTTAGTCATAGAGGCTGTTATTAAGTTTCTAGCAAGCTTCTTAATGATTTTCAGTCCTATCACAGATTGCTATAGTTTTCAGGACATGGAAATCAGAGTAGATGCCCTAATCATGTAAGAGTCGTGCTGGCCAATATTTCCAAGGAGTTCAGAATACCCTCTCTGTCTCTGTCTCTCTCATATATGTGTTTGTGTGTGTGTATTGTTGTGTACTGAATATAGCAAGAGTATGTATTTTGAATAGGATACATGCTCTGTATATATAATAGACTAAACTGGTGAAATGATTTCTTAACTTTAATATTCTTTCTAAATAATGTTTTTGTGTCATCAAACAATAAAAGTGAAATGTGACTTGAATTTTCTATAAATAAACAATTGGCACTTGATTTTTTTAATTATAGTTATATGTAAAATGTCATATAGCCAAGAATATTTCCATTTTGGTATAATGACAACACTGTAACATTTGTAATAAAGTTTGGGACCAAGACAGTTTTCTTGGGAAAAAAAAACAAGTTTTACAGATCTTGGTTGCTATATAATACATTTTATATGATGCCTGTATTTGAAACTGATGTCCCTCATCCTTATCCATATACGTTTGTGATTTTATCTGTAGAGAGCTTTTAAGACTGGAATTGTTTAATTAAATTAAATCAGCAGGCATGGAGTCATAAGTTACTGCATCTCAATGTAATGATACACATTAAAATTAATTTCAGTCCTTCCTACTTAAGCTATATTCCTTCATGTGTGCTTTGCAATGCCCAATACGATGCACAGACCATTCAAAGATGTATCAGCAGAATCAAGAACAGAAGAAACTATATATAATAACTTTCAAAGTATAATTTACACACATGTAAAACAGCTTAAGTTGTTTTAAGGTGTAGGTATAAACTACAATAAATGCTAATAAATTATTAATGGCCCATTCTGAAAGAAATTAAAGACGAATTTGATTCAGATAGAATTCCTGCAGGGAGAAACATGCACATTTTATTTATGATTTAAATTCTTCAGAGAGCACAGTTTGATGTGCAGTACTGCAGAGAATTACAAGCACCAGAAACAATCAACTCTTATTCTAAATGATAAAAATTAATACAGATGCTATTTTAAATTAAATCTGAAGCATTTATAGGCAGAAAAATGACTATGGAAATTACTAATCTTAAAATACCTGTAATTTATCAGAGATGACTTACATTGCAATGAACCTGTCATAGTAATTTTCCTCTTTAAATATATATGTTAAGAAAGCAATTTTGGTTCAAAAAGTCAGTTTTCAGCTTTTTGTCATCCTTTCTCCCAAATTAAAGCTTTTAAGATTGATGATTCACAGGTCATAATGTGAAGGTCCATAAAACATAAAAAAGTCCTCTAGGGAGAATTAAAGTGCAACTACTGAGCACCGAAAAAGAAAAAAAAATAACCCAATAGTTCTACAACTTATAGCAAACCTTTTTCTAGGTAAGAAAATTAAAAAAAAATATGGATTCATACCAAAGCCAGGCTGATATTTTAACTAAAAATAAAACCACATCTAACTATTGGCATCCGTTTCATATAGAAAAATACTTATTACAAAAGAGATTGTAGGAAAATTGCAAACAGCAGTTGGTCACATATGCAACCCAAAAGCATATATAGTGTTTATCTGGGAATATGCACTGAAATAATCATTTCAAACTGATGATTGTTGATTCTCAATGATGTGTCTAGACATCGGCAAGGGAAACGCAAAGTCATGATCATCCAGGTGTCTGCTGATTGGATTTTGAAATAGTATGCAAAAAAGTGCTTGAGCCAGAACGATTTGTAGATGCTCTTCAGGCAACAGAGTTATGGGGTTACTAAGTCTACAACGAATCTTACTGTTTTATGATTAAATTTATTATTGCATTTTAGCTTCAGACACCAAGATTTATTATATAGTGTCTTTAATATCTGGGATAATCACTTCCAGGCTCTAGAAAAAAGAAATGTTTTGAGATGCCAAGGAAGTTTAGGATATTTTGCAGGTGGGTTTCTACCACCTTTAACATCCTCATAAATCACGGAAATAGATGAATAGTAAAATATTAATTCTCTTGATGACTTTATTATGTAAGGTAACCTAAATTGGAATGGTTAAATCTGTAAATTCAACAAAAGTCCCTGGCTGCTTGGCTGATCACTATTTTTATTATTAACTAGCAGCAGCTATTTTTAACTACTGAATTTACAAATCACTCTCCATCTGATGATGAAATGTTTTCCATATAGTACTTTTATAGTGGCATATATAAAAAGATAATTTAATGCATATTGTCAAATTTACTAGAATGACTATTTAAATAAAAGTGTATAATATATTGACAAGTGTTTTCAGAGTTCGTTAGCACCTATGTTGTGGCGAATTACGAAAAGTAAGTATAAATGGGCTGGAGACATGGCTCAGCAGTAAAGAGCACTGACTGCTCTTCCAGAGGACATGGGTTAAATTTCTAGCATATGGCAGTTTACAACTGTCTGTAACTCCACATCACACCGGCTTTCATGCAGACAAAAAACCAATGCACATAAAATAATAAATTATAAAGCAGGAAAATCAATAAAAGTGAATACAACTTACACATACCACCTTCCAGAATCATAAACATTTTGTTCAGTCTGTGAGGTCAATAACCATGCAAATTCTGCTAAAATAAATGATCAGTAAAAGAAATTCTGGATTCTACCACTTAACCTGGGAAGTAGTCCTATCCTAAGTTCAATCGTTTGGATAATTCATAAAATTAGGTATGGTACATAGTGAAGAAGATTAACAATGCAGGAATTTAGAAATATTTATTTGACTTTTGTTCTGTGTTATGTTTATGTATTTATTTTCCAATGATAGATTTGATAGTAAGGGTACATTGGAATTGTACTGTGAGTGGAGAATTCTGAATTTTAGTTTAAATATTCTCTAGGCATGTGGTCTTGAACAGATCACTAAACTCATCCCACCCTTAGAGTCTTTATCTATCTATAAAAGCAAGTATCAAAGCACAGAGCACATAAGAGCAGTACTTTGTCCTTTTAATACTCGTTAAATCCACTACAATTATGTCCAATAGGAACTGTCCAGAAAAGGCTTTTTTCCAAAATAAAGGGATTCTACTTGCTAATTGTGTTATTGCAGCAGAAAGACTTTCAAAAGTCAGAGCTGGTAAGATAGCTTTCTTAGTAATGTGATGGTGTGCCATTTTAGCACTATGCAGGGGAGGTAGGCACAGAGACCCATAGATGCGCAAGAAGTCTTAATAGCTGGCCTGCTCTACCTGGCCGACTTCAGACCAATGAGACATTCTGTCTTTGGTGATGATACCCAAAGAATGATACTGCAACTCTTTTCCTACCTCTTCAGGATACTTACATACACACTTACACAATCAGATTCTCTCTCTCTCTCTCTCTCTCTCTCTCTCTCTCTCTCTCTCTCTCT
>LOEQ01001308.1:4101-14731 GCA_001685075.1 Bramus lutescens
AAGGCAGTTTCTTTATTAACCAATGAAAGTAACACATAGACAGATGACCCTCCTACATCAGTACTTTGACATTTTTGGTTTAATGATTAGAGAACAAATTCAAGCCTTTTTGAATTTCCAAGAAATTAAAAATCAGCTAGGATCCTACCCCTTTATATCCAGTTAGTTTGTACAGACTCAGAGCACACCTTGATTCTCCCGGGTAATTTCACATGGGACAGAATACTGGCTCCATTTCCAGGGCGATAGCTTGCTTCTGCTAGATTCTCCACCCCATGCACATTCATGATAACTCTAAAACAAAGACTAGGGGCAGGGGTTATTGCTTGGGGCTTGAGCCCACCTGCTAGAATAAGGTCATTGTGAGTGTGTAACTCTATATGTGTGTAGTGTATGTGCATGCATACACTTGGGTGTGTGCACATGTGTGTGCATGTGTGAGGAGGCCAGAGGTCAATAATGTTGAACACCTACCTTCCTTTATCGGTCTCCATCGCATAATTTGAGACTTGTATTTTGGGTCTTTCACTAAACTGGATGCACAGATTTGGCTAGACCGGCTGGCCAGGAAGCTTCCGGGATCCTCCTTTCTCTCCCTTTGTGGAAATGTTGGAGTTCCTGCTATGCTTCACTGGGCTCAGCTTTTTGTTTTGCTTTGTTTGTTTGTTATTTTTATTTCTTTGAGACAAGCTATCTCTGTGTAGCAGCCCTGGCTGTCTGGAACTTGCTCTGTAGACCAGGCTGACCTCAAACTCACAGAGATCTGCCTGCCTCTGTCTCCCCAGTGCGAGAATTAAAGGTGTGCACCACCACCGTCTGTCTGGGCTCTGATTTTACTTGGGTGTTGGGGACCCAAACTTAGACTCTCATGCTTGTGCAGCAAGTATTTTCCTGACTGAGCCGTCTCTCCAGCCCCTCCTTCATTTCCCTTTTCAGAATAAGGGTTATTTCTGGCAGCTTCCCTTTTATCCACAGCAGAGTCCAGCATCCACTCTTGAAGGGGAACAGGCCTAGCCCCCACAAGGATCATACTGAGGCCACATGAAATTCTAAATCGTAACCTCATCTGACTTCTGTTGCTCAGGGTCTCCGGATCTCTGCTGATTCTAGATGCTCCTTATTCCAAGCTGAGGCCAGCAAGCCAGCAACGTTGTCTTCTGGGAGGGCAGGTGCAGGGCACCCACACCTCGCTCTGTCATTTCTTCAATGTCAGCAAGTCCCAAGTCTCACCAATGGAAGTCAAGGGGAAAAATCTGATTTGGTTACAGCTGGCTTACTGGCACTGTTTCCTGGTGTGCACAGCAGATCTGAGTTCTGATAAGCGTGTGAAACCTCACTTTGAGGCTTGGGAGTGGGGTAGGTGCTGTCTTTTGTTTTGGTGAGGAAGGTGGACCGTGGTTTTGAAGTGAGGAATATTCAGGTTCACGGTTTGGTTCCAAAGGAACACGAAGCCAGAGAAAAACTCGACCACGGGCATTCAGAAGAGATAACCTTCTATACCAAGAAAACCTGAGTTTGAGCTCCGGTTCCCAGGAAACCAGAATCCGCCTACCCTGCGGTAGACCCTCCCCCACCTCCTCTTCCTTCCTCTTTTTCTTCATCTCCAGTCTCCGTAGGCACCGTCTGCACCGCGTAAAAAANAGAACGTGGCCAAACCAGCGCCCTCCTCTGCCTCTTCTGAACTTTGGGGAAATTCCTCTTTTTAAAAAGGTTCTAACCCATGAACGCTCTGCCCAGACCCACTTCCATAAGGGTTGAGGTCCAGGTTCCAGAGATTTCCAGAGTCCAAGAGAGGAGACTCAAGCGCTGGGAACTGCCGGCCGACAGGCTTCGGGTCATGTGCGCCCCATGGCTTACCCTGCTGTTGAGTCAGCGGTCCTCAGACCACAGAAAGGTCAGGCCTATCTGCCAAAGTGAAAGTGCTGAATTATACTGAAACTGTCAGGAAAAATAAAATAAAATAAAATAAACCAACCCCACCCCAGATCTCTAAGTATCATCTCCGAATGGCATCTTTTTATCTAGAATTACCGTAAAGTCATTTCAGAATGGTTGAGGACTGCGGTGTTCTGAGCAATTTACTCTTCCACTTAATTGCAACTTAACCACACTTACTCCCTGGCCTTCCTCCTTGACCTTGTCTTGCCTCCCCTTGAGGGTCTCCTACAGCCCCTCCCATTTGCAAGCCTGAACACAATGTTTCCCAGCAAGGCACAATGTGAGGAGCCTGGAATACATGACTGGATGGGAGAAATCTAGTCACCTGGTCATAAACTTTACCAGAGGAGACAGGCACGCCCTGCTGTCCTAGGTCCCCCTAGGGAGCTTCTGCCCCAACTGTGTACTGGGAATAGGGCAGCCAGGTCTATGTTCAGATTCAGCCTTTCCCATGGCAATTAGCTCCAGGGTCTCTGGTACATTATGACCATGTCTATAAGGCATGGAAACTAATTCCTGCTCACAAGACTGTAGGCAAGACTGAAGTTCACACATGTAAAGTTTGAGGAAGGGCAGAAAGTCAGAAGCCTTGACATCTTTCTTGTGCTCCCCCCCCCCAACAACATACACACATACGTACATCTTGCCCAAGGATCCCGGCCACATCCGGTCTGTCTTTCTCCCTCTAGGATGGAATCTCCAAGCCCATCTCCTTTTTTGGAGGAGGAGATTCTGGACTGCCTGCAGGTCAGAGCTCAGTAGCTGCCCCTGACTGTTGTGCCCTGTGGTGTTGTTTAGTGTCCTGGATGACTCCCAGTTACTGCATGACACTTGGGAATGCCAGCTGGTGACTGGTGTTGACTTGGCCCTGTCAGGTACCATCCTCGGACCACTGTGCCTTGGGGCCCTGGTCTCCTTCCCCAGGCCTCTGCAGCCAGAGCATCCCTGGATCACCCCTGATGTAGGAGGTTCTTCTGTTTGTGTGTTGCTTTCATTGGTTGAATAAAGAGACTGTCTTGGCCTTTTGATAGGGCAGCCCTTAGGTGGGTGGAGTAGACAGAACAGAATGCTGGGAAGCAGGGCAGTGTGTCAGATGCCATGAATCTCCGACCTGAGACGGATGTAAGTTAGAATCTTGCCCACAGTCACGTGGTGACATACAGATTATTAGAAATGGGTTAAAATCAAGATGTGAGAGTTAGCCGATAAGAGGCTAGAAATAATGGGCCAGGCAGTAATTTAATTAATACAATTTGTGTGATTATTTCGGGTATAAGCTAGCGGGGTAGCCAGGAGCTGGGCAGCAGGGACGAAAAGCAGGTCCTCATCCTCCTACTACATCTCCCCAGCCGTAGTGAGCCTCGTGGCTTGTGTCACCTCTCTCCAACCCTTTCCCTACNTTTTGATAGGGCAGCCCTTAGGTGGGTGGAGTAGACAGAACAGAATGCTGGGAAGCAGGGCAGTGTGTCAGATGCCATGAATCTCCGACCTGAGACGGATGTAAGTTAGAATCTTGCCCACAGTCACGTGGTGACATACAGATTATTAGAAATGGGTTAAAATCAAGATGTGAGAGTTAGCCGATAAGAGGCTAGAAATAATGGGCCAGGCAGTAATTTAATTAATACAATTTGTGTGATTATTTCGGGTATAAGCTAGCGGGGTAGCCAGGAGCTGGGCAGCAGGGACGAAAAGCAGGTCCTCATCCTCCTACTACATCTCCCCAGCCGTAGTGAGCCTCGTGGCTTGTGTCACCTCTCTCCAACCCTTTCCCTACCGTCGACCACAGCTTCCTACTCCTATTCCTGGACCTTTTGTGTTCCAGGCCCTCTTCCAAGGATGACTAAGTTTCAAAGGACCAAAACTCAAAAACCATACCCGTGACTTGTATTAAATCGAGCTGCTCTTTCCATCTCAAGGGAACCTCAAGACTTCACAAGGCTTTAGGATCTACTTTCTGCATGCCGAACCTTCTGGAAGGTAGAGTTAAGAGACTGACTGACCTGGGTGGTGCTGATCCCAGGGTATCCTGAACACCCCACAAGCTGGGTAACCCTGGTTTCCTTTCCTGTAAAGGGAAAGCTTACACTTAGCCCCATGAAGTTTCAACAAGGGCTAGCTAGCAACTTCGTGCAAGTTCAAGGGTTTGTCATTTCAAACTTCACAGTAATGGTTTGACATTTCCATGAAAACAGCTTGCTTGGGCTTAGCGTTTCCACTGGAAGCAGACTGCCATTCTACTCTACAGATGTCTGTGGTCCTGATCCCCTCGGAGCCTTTTCTTTTCTTTTTTAACTTTAAAGACACCTTAGGGTGCCTTGGCTGGCCTTGAACACAAAGAGAGCCACCTCACCTGTCCCTGCCTTCTGAGGGCAAGAACTAAAGGCATGTACCACCCTTACATTTGGCACATTTTTTATTTTATTATTATTACTTTGGGGAGGCATGTTTTGAGACAGGATCTGACTGCGCATCTTTGACTGCCCTGGAACTCACTATGTAGACTTGGCTAGCCTTAAACTCACAGAGATCCACCTGCCTTTGCCTCCTCCCTCCCCCCACCCCAAGTGCTGGGATTAAAGGCATTTACCACCCAGTGGACTTCTAACTCTCCAGCCAGGCACAGCATCTGGTTCCTTCAAGGATCTGGGTCAACCCCAGCCTAGTGCTTGGCGCAAACCAAGCCACAGAGTTCATGATATCCATCATGTAAGCTACTCAATAGCCATAAGTGACCTTCTGTAAGCTTGGATGTCTCTGAGGGAGGAATGATGGCAACATGGCAGGAGCTACATTCAGTAGGAAGACCCATTTTCTCCCCTCCTTACTTTAGCCATTACCCTTAAGACAGGGTGAAGATAGGCCAGCAAAGGCAGGGCAGTCAGTAAAGCCCAAGGAACTTCTGGAAGCTTCGGGTGGCTTCCCTATTTTATGAGTTGAATTAACTAGGATATGACCAAGCAGAAGGACCAACAAGCCATCAAGATCCAAACCCCCACCGTTTGATCCTCTCTCATTATCTCCCCCACTGTGTCTCCAAGAGGCCCAGGCAAGAGTAGTACTAATTTCTAGAGACCATTTGGGATGAATGAGAGAGTTATTCTGTTAATCATTCATCCCTTCTTTAAGCATTCATTAATCAAATACCATGTCTCAGGTGTACTTGATGATGAAGAGGCAAAACCCAGGCCTTTAAAGAACTCTGGAATTCCAGAAAAGCAATGAAGGAAGTAGATGATGATAACCCAGCGTGCCAGGACACAGAAAGTCAGCAACTGAGAATGCACGGGGCAGATGGCAATGAGTGTGCAGGGTGACAGAACTCTGGAAAGATTCATCTTCTTGAGTGGCAAGCCAGGAGAGTGAGCGATTGCAAGGACAAAGACAGCTGCACACATATCAAAGAATGGTGGGCTCAGGGGCAGCTAGCGGGACTCTGGGCATGGCTTTCACATTCCCAGAGTGGAATGGCTTTCAGTCAGATTCAGTGCCTGGAAAGAGAGGTGGGAGACAGTGTGAAACCTTTCTCCTGTCACAGAGCAGGGGAAGCCAGGGTTCAGATGTGAAAGGTTGCAGAGCTTTCTCAGCCCTTGATGAGGCAGTCAGACCTGGTCCTGGACACTTCGGATGCACAACAGTAAGAAAAGAATAAGCATCTCACATGTTCTAGAGCCTCTGGGCCTCGTTGTGTGGGAATCCACATTTGAACCTTCCTGACTGAAATAAACTGCCTATTCCACATGACCAAAGATGGCAGACAAGAATCTGGAGAGATGGCCCAGTGCTTAAGAGCACTTGCTGCTCTTCCAGGGGACCAGGGTTTGATTCCCAGCACCCATATGACAGCTCACAACTGTCTGTAACTCCAGTTCCAGGGGGTATGACAACCTCTTCTCTCTTTCACAGGTACCAGGCATGCATGTGTCATAAAGACAAACATGTAAGAAAAAATTAGTTAATAAATAGATAGATAGATGATAGGATAGCTCAGAGATCCTTTTTTAAAAGACTCCTTTGTATAGTCTGAATATTTGTGCCTCTCCCCCATCTCCCAAAATTCACAGATCGAAATCATGACCCCAGAGGTGATACTATTAGGAGATGACTGAATTATACGGGTGCAGCCTTCTAAATGAGACCCAAAGGAGTGCTACCCCCCCCCCACCAAGATAAGACCCAGTAAGAATATTCCGCCAGAGAGGAGGAGGCAGACACCAATGCTGCTGACACCTGGATCTTCCTGAACTTCTCAGAACTGTGAGAAATAAGTTGGTAGTTCTTTAGCCATAGAGCCTGTGTGTTTTTGTAGTGGTGGTGGTTGTTTTGTTGTTTGCTTTAGGTAAGATCTTGCTATGTAATCTACATTGGCTTCCAACTCGTGATCCTCCTGCCTCAGCTTTTCAAGTGCTATGACATGGACACATGCACACATGTGCGTGCACACAGAGATATGTTCTAGCTTGTGGAACTTCGTTACAGCAGTTTGAAGTAACTGAGGCAGTCCCTAAATGCCCTTACAAAGCTTAGCAGGAGGTCCCTTAGGGGCTTTCAGACTCAAAGCCCTGGCTATGGTGACAGCCAGGCCACCCACTCCTAGCACCGCTCTTGCCACGCAGACACTCTTGCTTAGCATGGAGGTTGACATCTATGTGGCATTACTACAATTTGCAGAAAGTTTCTTGTCTATGGCTTTTTTTGTTTTTGACCAGGTTCCCTGTAGCCTGCTGGTATTTCTTCCCAAGTGCGGGGACTCGGGTGGTGCAGGCTACCCATCTTACACTCTTAGTTAGACACAAGACTAAGTAAATCATTCCTCATACACACTCGTTTTTCTTTTGAATTCATGATGGTTGTGGTCATACAAAGTGTAATTTTTAATGCAAATGCATCTCACAGAACAGACAGCACACAATTCTTTCTAATACTGTCTTGCTTTTAATTTTTTGGCATTTACATTATTTGGTGAGTGAGTGTGTGTGTGTGTGTGTGTGTGTGTGTGTGTGTATCTGTGTGTGCATGGGCATGTGGGTACCATGGCACTTGTGGGGCGATCAGAGGACAATTTTTGCACCATGTGTGCTCCAACAACTCCAGTTGTCCCCAGGTTGGTGTGGTGGTGGCTCTCACTTGCAATCCCAGCACAGCTGAAGCTGAAGCAGGAGGATCACCGTGGAGTCAAGGTCAGCCTGTGCTACAGTGACTTCCAAGACAGTCTGACCTACAGAATAAGTCTCCCCTCCTCTCAAAAGAAAAGTATTAACAAATTGTCAGCTACTTTACTCAATGAGTGATCTTTCGGTCCCACTTCTTGATTCAATGTACTACAAGAGTTAGTTGGCTTAAAAAATAGAATACATTATGTATACTGATTCATTTATTGGTCCACGTATCAGCTGCATAATTTCTGAGGCCCGTACAAAATGAAAACATATGGGTTCCTTGTTTGAAACACAACCCTTTTTAGACAGCACCACTAAACCAGAGACTAAGGCCGCCTTCTTGCGCACAAGCCCCTGCCGGCTACAAGGCTCACCTGCCCCCAAAAGCTGCCTCTGCACCCAGCAAATCACCTGCCAGGTCCTGGGAAGACAATAGCCAGGCGAACAGACATGGTCTGTACACTCCCTCTGCAAGGTACAAGAGAAAAGCAGAGGAGAACAGTCAGTCTCTCTGACATTTGGTGGGGACTGAGATAGGTCCTGGGTCGCCCAGGAGCCACCTTATCTCTGAGGTCAACAGGGACTTGCCTAAAGCAATGACCTAGAGGCTGAGGACTGGGAAATGAGGCAGATCCGGCAGGCGTAGCTTAGGAGAGAAAGTACTTTAGGCCCAAGGAAGACAACGCACAGAGGTTGGAGAGGAGCCTGCAGCTGGTGATTCTGAAGAAACCACAAGGATCAAGCCTGGCTGCTGCCCAAAAGAGCCATGGTAGGGGCAGCTAGGGGGAGACAGAGATGGAGATTAGGGCCAGCCTTGAAATAGGAAGGTTGAATTTTATCCTAAAGACAGCTAGAAGCTCTTAATGGGTTTCTTGGCCCCCTCCCAGCTACATAGTGAGCCAGGATGGGTATCAAAAGCTTTATCAGAGGAGGAAAACCAAGCTACCCTTCCTGGTTCCTGATGAAGGATAGAAGAAAACACAGCAAAATGGCGTGTGCCATGGCCCAGAGAGGAAGTCCTGCCATGCTGAGCCCGTCAGTCTTGTGGGGGTCAAGGACCCTAGCACACTGGAACCATTACTCCACACCCTGAGCGGAAGACCAGGAAAACACTAGAGAGGTGAGCCCTCATACCACTGCCAAGATCGTTGGTGCAGCATCCGCAACAGGGCATCACAAACATGGTATGTGGCAGACAGCTGTTCTCCAGGAAGCCCATAGAGCCTATTCTGCACCATCATGCCTACCGGGAATCCTGTGTTTGCATCTTGCTCTTCCTACCAGATAGCCAGTGAGTGGTCTGAGGATTAGAACCAGGTCTTATTTGCTTTTTAATTCTAGTTCCTCACACGTGGTTTGAATACTGTTCTCCAAAGCTCATGCTGTAGAAAATCTTGAAATTCATATGCTAGTGATATTTGGGGAGTGAGGCTCTTGGGAAGAAATTGGGCTTATATGAAATCATAGGTGTGGGGCCTCTGTATTGGGATTAATGGATTTATAAGAAGATGAAGAGTCCCGTGTATCCTGGCTTCTGGTATGTTTCTGTTGGGACAACATGAAAGACCTCTCCAGATGCATGCAGCCTTCAGCCGTGGACTGCTCACCCCCACTGAAAGACTACACTTCCCAGCTTCCCTTGCAGACTAGGAATGTCTTTCTCGTCCTTGTAAATGCCACAACCTGTTTATTTCCTCTGTAGGCAATTTGACTTTCCACACAAGTGAGTACCAGACGATACCCTCTCATCGTGAATAAACATGGTCCTACCTAAGGTCAGACCAAGTCTCTCTTTCTTTCTGCCTACCATCTCTCCACAGCTGCCTTTTAATAATCTAATAACTGCAAGAATTAAATTTCACTTCTGAGTTGCCTGGTCTGGGCTAGTCTGTCATACAGTAGAAAACTAAGCCCTCATAAATGTTCTGGTAAATTTAATAAATTATCCCACCTAGAGTTGTACCCAGGATGTACACATGGCCATTTGTGGAAGGGAGTCTTAATTTACAGCAACCACAGAAAATTTCTATAAAGACAAAACTGTTTGACTTCAATGCTGTTGGCCCTGAAACATATTTTTAAAGTCCATTGCTTTTTCTAACTTGAGATTTTGCTGGAAATGATCAAAGCCTCTGTCTGTTTGGTTGTAATGTGCTTCACAAACAGGACTGTGTGTTTCGGCTTTCATCTCCCACAGGGCGTGACATACAGTAAGTGGCTCATTATTCCGGGACTGTATAGGCCACACCTACATACACACCAACTTGTGCATAGATCTGTGCCATGATAGGGTTTTTACAGGCACGGATTCAGTAGTTTGTTTAAGTGTTCAATAGAAGTACAGACAGAACACACAGCACAGTGTATACGATGCATATCAAGGCAAATGGGTATGTAGTCATCGGACATCCAAACCGTCAAAGGTGGCTGATGATGACTCTCTGGAAAAGCTCACAGAGAATAGCACATCCAAAGGAAACGGCGTGGACTGCTACCTATCTCCAAGCCAGAAAGAAAAGGGAAATGGTTTAGATAAAATATTATAACTGTAAAGTTAATTCAGAGAGAAAACATACCAGAAGTGATTCTCAAGGAGTTTGGCTCCATGGTGTCTATCTGACTCTGCCTTTCTTCCTCCCAGCATTCCCTTTAGTTCCCCTCCACAGCTCTGTTTCCCTACAGCTCTGCTATAGGCCCAAAGCAGTTCCTTTATTAACCAATGAAAACAATACATAGACAGATGGACCTCCTACACCACAAAAGGACTAAGACACCCCAACAGTATTATTACCTAGGAGCCAGTGAAGGCTATGCGGGGCACCACTGTAATTGGAGACCCAGCCACAGAAAAGAGAACGTCCCCTAGACCTCACTGGGATTTTCCTCAGTACTGTTGAAGGTCAGCATTGCACTTAGCAGAAGCAGGTGCCATTTTCCCTATGGCCACAGACAGTCTAAAACTCAAACTCGCTTTCAAGTCCTTTCTACTTCTCCTTTGTCGCCAAGGACCCCAGATTCTTCCTGCTGTTCCTACCAACCGGGTAACTTCCTCTGTGCTTCCATTCCCGTGATTTCCTCCAGGCACCCTGCAGATGCAAATTGTGGAAGCAGGAGTGAGCCACTAGTGACAACTGGGCCGACCACACGACCCCGGAATCTCCATCTGTGATCGTGGATGGATCTGTGGATTGCATCATAGGGTGCTCTTATCCTATCTTCTTTCCCTGCCCTTGACGGTCAGCTTGCTTTCATTTTCACTGCCACAGTAAACACATCCTCGGCGGTAAAACTCTCTTGCTGAATGATTTCATTTCTTTTGATTTATTTGCTTGACTTCTGCAAATGAAATTCTTACTGGACAGAGTGGTGACTAGATCTTCGTGAAGGTCTTCCAAGAACCTCATCAGTCTCCTTTCCCCTCATCCTCTGTGGAAGGAGGCTGGAAACAAGAGCTCTGGCAAGAGGCAAGAGTCTCCGCTGCTCCATCCTCTAGGGGGCCCCTCTCAGCCCGTGGGCTGCCTCCCTCCTGAGTG
>LOEQ01001308.1:14781-27700 GCA_001685075.1 Bramus lutescens
CTGCCTTTATCTTTTCTCATTATCCTCAGAAACAAAGACACGGGTCATTTTGGTTTAAAGGATTTCCTACTATTCAGACAAGATAGAAAGTACAGGGACTTCTGAAAGTTCAGAGTTGATACCGTCTAGAGGGCTGGGCCCAGTTCCTCAGCTCCTGAGTCGGGTGGCAGAGGGGCAGCAATGCCAGTGTTTGAAGCAGGCAATTGTGGGGCATGTGTCTCTCTGGACAGCCACAGCTCACTAGACTGCTTGCCCAATATATCACTGTCAAACCTATTGAGGATGCTTCAGGGATCCCACAAGTATAGAGACCTCCATCTTATCACTGGAAAGTAGGAGTCACAGTGATATTGTTTATTCTTGGGGACTGAGACAACAGAATTGTGAGTTCAAGGCCAAAGTGGGTTATGTAGTGAATTCCAGACCCACTTTGGCTATAAGACAAGACAAACAAAACCTTGTTAGAGGTGAGAAACAAGCCAGGCAGTGGTGGTACAGGACTTTAATCCCAGCACTTGGTTAGGGTTAGGAAGCAGAAGCAGGCAAATCTCTGAGTTTGAAGTCAGTCTGATCTACATAGTGAGTTCCGGGTCAGCCAGTGCTGCACAGGGTGGGAGGGGGAGAAGAATGAAAAGAGGAACAGATTTATCTGATAGTGAGTCCCACAACCATTGACCCATCCCATCCAGCCTATAAGATTGGACAACGTCACAAGTAGATAGCACTGAAGAGCCATAGCATGGGACCCTAAACACAGCAAAACCTGAGCAGAAAAGGAGGAAGAATCAAGAACCAGATCACTAGATCACTAGATCACTAGATCATCTGACACAAGCTAAAGAGCCTTCTAAAACTGAGTAAGCCCAAATAGGATAAAAAGAACACAAGGCAGGCAACAAGGACCCATGGCAGCTACCCTTAAAAACAAACCAGCCTGCTGCAGCCATCGGCTCAGAGAGGCCCCAATCAAAGCAAAGGCCAAGACACTTTCAGGATTATCTTTTTCATAAGAACAGTCCTGTGGGGAACTAGACTGCTGTGGTGGCCCATGTGTAGCAATAGAGCTGATACAGAACCCTGATCAAGCCAACCCTGAAATTACAGGCCTCTGTGATCTTCAATTGTATTGTACTGGTTTTCTCTATGGCTGGGGTGTAGAGCCCCATGGCATTCATTCTATGAGGATCCTAGATGATGAGCTAGTTCAGAGAATTTCTATCTTACAGAGAAGAATGTCTCAAAAAGTCCCCTCTTTCATAACCTGCGCAGACTGAGCGTTGGTTACTTGCCTGCCAATGCTGTAGCAGGAGCAGGGAGGGAGGGTGAGGGGAACTCAGCTGTCGACTACTGCTTGATCAAGTCATCAAAGCTTTGCTGTTGTCAGCTTCCTTATTTATAAAAGGAGAGTTTAGAGAGGATAAGTCATTTTTTAAACCTCATTTTGAGTAGGCGAGTGGCTTTTAAACTTCACTTGACAGCACTGATCTTCCGTCTTTTTGTTAGAAGAGCAATGAGCTCAAGAGAGAGGCCAGATGAAGGTAGGGACGCTCAGCTTGGACGGGGTGGGGGCTACATCATCACTTAGCCTCGCTACATCTGCCCATGGCGATCTTAAAGCACTTCCAGGGAGACTGGAGGCATCTGGAAAGAGACTGAGATTCTTGGTTAGAGGTTCCCTTCCAGTTCAGATTTTAGGAAGTGCTGTATGCAAGGTTCTTGCTCCAAAGTGCCCTCAGCTACAGGACAGAGACAGCAAGCTGGAATTAACCTGTAAACTTATCTATGATAGCTGTTTTTCAGCCTGTTGAAGGAATGAAAAAGACATTAGCAGTCTTACCCAATGGTAAATACTGAATGCAGCAATACCAAAGAGGCCATAGGTACAATAGAGGCATGCAGGATATAGAGGTAACCAGCCACTGTCTGTATAGATCTGAAGCTGGCTCCACAAGAGAGCGTTCATGCCAGGACTATAAACCTGGCGAGAAGCCCATGACTCTCTGGAGGTCATAAGCCCTAGGAAGGAACCTATTTCTCTTAAATGGACATGTTGTCAAACTGCTGTCTAAATATTTATATTTCTACCTACAGATTAGGATGGCTCCACCCGGGCCAGAAGAGCTTCTTTCTGCAGTGGGTAGAAATTAATACAGAGATTCGTAACTGGTCAAAGAGCTGAGAAAATGCTCAGCCCTAAATGGGACAGCCATATCAACTGCATGTACAGACACACACACACACATACACACACATACACACACACAACATGGGTCTCAGGGAACTTCAGGGAAAAGGAAGGAGAAAGAAAGTAAGGGCTGGAGCCTGAGGAAGAACGCTGTGAAATGCTATCCTCTGGGCATGCCAAGGCTCTTGCACAAATGAACTCACTGTGGCTATGGTCATCTACACAAAACCTACACAAGGTCAAGCCAGCAAGGTCAGTCAACATTCCAATGGGAAGCACTCACCAACTGGCCTAGTGTGTGTAAAGGGGACCAGGTGGAGGAGGGCCAAGGAAAAGGAAGTGAGGGGGGACATAAAGAATTTTTAACATCAAAACATTACCTTGGACTTCAGAACATGTGGAACAAGATTCATTTCTTGAAATATTTTTAAAGTTATGTATAGCTCCTGGTAACCAAATTTTAGTATTTCTAGGATATGCAGCAAAGATCACACTATTTGGCTATTTTGGGATATGGTTCCATGATGTGGGATTCCCCTCTGTATGTTATAAATATGTTTTATTACCATTGGTTAATAAAAGAAGCTGATTCAGCCTATAGCAGGGCAGAATATAGTCAGGCTGGAAGAAATATAGACAGAATAGGCAGAGTCAAAGAGATGCCATGAAGCTGCCAGAGGTGAAACACACCAGCAAATCTTACCCGTAAACCACCAGACTTGTGGTAAAATACAAAATAATGGAAATGGATTAATTTAAGATATAAGAGCTAGCTAGCCATATGATTATGTGATTCACCAAGCAGTGCCATAATTAATATAGCTTCTATGTGATTATTTCGGGTCTGGGTGGCTGGGAACAAGCAAGCGATCTCTGTCTATAGTTCCAGGCCTCACATCTACCCAACTTAGTCCTGGAAGGCAGAAATACATTTAGGAAGAGAAGTCTGAAGCCCATATATCTCTGAAATTTTCTGTGAGTAATTATCTTAGTTACTTTCCTATTGCTATGAAAAAAAATACGATGGCCAAAATGCTTATAGGATAAAGCATTAAATAGGGGTTGGCCTACAGCTTCCCAGGGGGAGACCACGATGATCATGGTGAGAAGTATGGCGGCAGGTATGGTGCTGGAGTATTAGCCAAGAGCTTATACCTGATCCACAGGTGGAAGGCAGAGAGAGAGGGAGGGAGAGAGAGAGAGAGAAAGACTGGGCCTAGGCCTGGGCTTGGCATGGGCTTTTGAAACTTCAAAGCCTCCACCAACAAAGGCCACATCTCCTAATCCTTCCCCAAACAACTAGGGACCAAGCATTCAAATATGAGCCTATGGAGGCCATCTTCACTCCACCCGCCTCATTCTACTCCTTGACCCTTATAGACATGCAACAACATCACACTGCAAAATGCATTCAGCTCAGATCCTTAAGTCCCCATAATCTTTTCCAGTCTCAATACTGTTTAAAAGTTCAAGTCTCTCCTAAGACTCAAGATAATCTCTTAATTTGTAACCTGTAAAACCAAATTCAAAACACAAATTATATATTTCCAACATACAATGGCACAAAATACACATTACCATTCCAAGGGGGAAAGGAATGGGGTAGAGTGTTGAAATACCAGACCAAAGCAAGACTGAAACCCAGCAGGGCAAACTCCAAACTAAGAAGCATTATGGCTGATATCAAAGGGCCCTTCAGAACTCCCGCTCCTTCCAGCTTTGTTGACTGCAACATAATTCTTTATCTTGGGTTGGTTTCACTCCTGTATATAGCTTTCCTTGGCAGATATTCCATGGTTCTGGCATCTCCAATGTTTTGGGTTCTCCCACAAAATCCGAGCTTCACAAAATGTCCTCTCTGGGCCTCCATGTTGGGGGAAGGGCCAGCTGCCCAGCTAGCTTAGCCCTGAAATAATCACACAGAAACTGTATTAATTAAATTACTGCTTGGCCCATTAGCTCTAACTTCTTATTGCTTAACTCTTGCATCTTAATTTAACCCATTTCTATTAATCTGTATATCACCATGGGGAGGTGGCCTACCAGCAAAGTTTCAGCACGTCTATCTCTGGTGACTCCATGGTGTCTCTCTGACTCTGCCTTCTTCCTCCCAGCATTCTGTTTTGTTTTCCCCACCTACCTAAGTTCTGCCCTATCAGGCCAAGGCAGTTTCTTTATTCATTAACCAATAAAAGCATCACATAGACAGAATGACCTCCCACACCATCCATCCTCCTTGACCTTGAAATTTTTTGCCATCATGGGGACATGCCAGCATGTCCACGGTTTCTGGGTACTGAGCTCCCACCTTTCCTTCAGTAGCCCATGGCTCACAGCACCAGTCTTGTTGGCTAGGGTCACAGCACCTCCAGATTCCCGCCTATCTGGGGACTAAGATCCTGAAAATTCCACCCTGGCCATGCTGCTTGAGATACTGAGATATTGGTCTCTTCCCCACTCCCCCCTGTTATAATCTGCTGGTCTGGTCTGTCACCTGGGTACCCTGTCCCTTTAAGAGACAAGCCCTGCCCACTACCAACCCCCTCCCTCTTCTGCCTCCTCTCTGCTTTCTCTCTTCTGTCCCTCTTTTGAGGAGGTAACTACTGCCTCTCTCCCTCCTCTTCTTCCGACTTTCTCCTCTCCCCATTTCCCCCTTCCCTTTCCCTTCCATAACCCACTAAATAAACTCTATACCCAAACTCTCTCCCTGCATGATGTACCTGTCTATCTCTCACCCACCTCCAGTGACCTTCCACTGCCCCTCATGGGACCCCTGCCCCTTTGGGACCAGTCCCCCACCACCATATGTTTATAAATGGCAACACCCCAAGTTTTGCCTATCTACCCCTCTCCTATAGGGCCAATATTCAGTGGCCAACATTCCTCTCATTCCTTCCCCTATCCACCCCTTCCCCCAGCCACCCTTCCAGGATGCAGGTCAAGGCTCAACTCCCTCCTCCCTACCCAACTCCCTCTCCTCCCCTTGCTCCTACCACCTCTCTCCTTCCATGCCACAAACCACATCCTAGTCCCCTTCTACATGTTGGCCTAACCCCACCCCCAAATCCTCCCTGGTCTTTTCTCATGCCCAGTCTTGCCAAACCCCTGCCCTTCTCTGAGGTAGCTGGAGCCAATGGAATTGTTTGAGCCTGAGCTCCCTTCTCTCTTCTGGACTTCTCATGAATAGAAAAGTGATTGAGTTCCATCTCTGCCAATCCTAATGCTTATATCAAGGAGTTTTGTCATCTGTCCCAGCTCTACAATGTGACCTCTATCTCACCAGGCCTCCACTTTCACTCCTGAAGAGCAAACTCCAGTTCAGGCAGCAGCTAGACAGTATGCAGACCAGACCCACCTAGGGGAAAATATGATCTCTGTGGGTAACATGGCCATGACAGCTACAGAACCATACTGGGACTATCAACCAGTTCAGAACAAGTGGCAGAGGCAGGACTGTAATGGATTAATAAAAATTGCTGCAGGATTCCTGACGGTGGCAGGCAGCAGAAATTCTGCAGGTACTCAAGTTCTGGCAGTGGGCCATGTGGTGGCAGGCAGGGGGCAGCAGTACCGAGAGCAGACAGTCCCAGGCAGGGACAGCTCATGAGACCATGAGGCAGGTCTCCGAAGGTGGCTGGTCCCTGGCAGTGTCCCCAGTGGTGAGCCATGTGGCGGTGGCAGGCAAGAGATAGATGGATAGGCACACCATGCAGAGTGAGGTTGGATATTTATTTAGTGGCTATGGAAGGGAAGGTGGTGCAGGACAATTGTCTCTATCCTGTCAATTATGTTTTAAATAAATGCCAATTGGCCAGTAGCCAGGCAAGAAGTATAGGCGGAACAACCAGACAGGAAGTAGAGGTGGGTCAAAGAGAACAGAAGAATTCTGGGAAAGAGGAAGCCCATTCAACCACAGTCCTCCAAACACCAAAGAAGGAAGATGTGACCTACCCTGCTGAAAAGGGTACCGAGCCATGTGGATAATATATACTAGAATAATGGGCTAATATACGATATAAGAGTTAATAAGAAGCTTGAGCTAATGGGCCAATCAGTTTATAACTTATGTAGACCTCTGTGTGATTTTNTTCTTTGGGGCTAAACAGCTGTGGGACCTGGTGGGAGGACAGAAACCAGGCAGGGCAGAAACCCCAGTCAACAAAGGAAGGGAGAAGGGGAGAACAGAGAGGCAGAGAGAGAGAGAGAGAGAGAGAGAGAGAGAGAGGAGATCAAAGCTGACTCTCCAAGAGGGAGCTAGAAAAGAGGGAGAACTCAGGCAGGAAGCTGAAGATCAGCCTGCTTCAGTGGATGGGGGAGGAAGTGGGTGTGGCTTGTCTCTTAAAGAGACAGAACAATCATTACAAGCACCTCATACCTGCCTTCAGGGTATGGAGATGGTCTTAGAAAAAGTTGCTAATTTTGATAAGCTCAGAGAGATTACACAGTTAGCTGATGAGAACCTGACCATTTTTCTAAATCAATTACTGAAGACCATGCATGGTTCAATATATTTGACTTGACCCAGCACCCCCAGCAGGAATCACAATCCTGGCCACCCATTTTATTTCTCAGTCAGTGCCAGATATTAGAAAGAAATTTTTAAAGGGCTGAGGATGGTCCCTAAACTCCCATACAGCTGTTGGTGGTTTTTAAAGTTTCCAATACCCAAGAAGAGGCAGCCAAGTCCTCCCGACAGACAAGGCTACAACAGAAGTCTACAGTCCAAGCCCAAGCCTCAGCAACTGTACTGAGGCCACGGGGCCCCCACCAGGGAAATTGACCTCATTGGAAATTGGAATGCCCCAGTGTGGCTCACCTCCTAAGGTGTGTCATGGCGGTCCAGCCTCACCACAACAGCATCTGAGACTCTGCCAACCTTCAAACTCCTTAGCCTGATGGGCAACTGACGTGGTCCAGACTTGGTGAGTCCCTTGCCCTCTCTGAGCCTAGGGTAACACTGCAGGCCACAGGTAAGTCCTGGAGTTACTCTGCTTTAACACCCCACTTGGGTCCTACAATTCCCTGGCCAATTTCTGTCGTGGGGGTGGATGGGACCCTTTCCTCCCACTTAAGACCCTGTCACTTCCCTGCATTCTTGTAGGGTGATTCTTCTCACACTCTTTCCTAGTCTTCCCTGCCTACCCCACTATCCCCAGGGGACAGAGTACTCCTCAAGCAGCTAGTTCCTAGGTCTCTTGAGCCCCAGTGGACAGAACCTTACACCATAATCTTCACCATCCCTTCTGTTGCCAAACTCCTGGGACATCTATGTTGATACCATCTCTCCAGGCTCAAGCTGGCACCTAGCCACAATGAGTGGTCTGTCCAGCAGCTGGGATCCTCCACCCTCCAGTTTTCCACAATGTCCCAATGAAGGGGCTGTCTGCTCTTCTTCCTGGTGTATTCTTCTTTGTCAGTACAAGTAGGACAGGTGTTAATGATCTATTTTTTTTTCCCTCGCAACTTGACTTTTCTGCTTCCTCAGGAAAGAAATGCTTGAGGTCTCCAGGATAGCAGTTAACTGGATGCAATCACTCACACCTCCTGCTGAGTGTGAACCCATCAACTCCTGACTCCCCGCACCCGACATCATCCCATGCCCATAGGAAGAAGCCAGACATTAACGGGTGTCTATATACCCAGAGTCTGGGATGTTCTGGTGCAAGCCCCACCTCAGCCCCTGGCATCCATATACCCAAAGATCCTGGAATGTTCTGGTGGAAGGCCCACCCCAAGCCCCCTTCCCCATCTCACTCCAACCCTGCTGCATCTCAGAAAGCCCGCCAAACGATAAGCCCTCCCCCAGAGATCCTCAAGACCACTCTCACAGGGTACTTAAACTGCCCTCCAGAAAACAGACTTGTGGTTTCCAGTCTTCCTTTCCCATTTCCTCTCTTGGGGGGGGGGCTGGAAAATCATCCAGGAGTGTTTAATCCATTAAACCTGGAAATTTTTAAAATTTTGGTTTGATTAGGTCTGATTTGGATTTCGGAGGGGGGACAGGCTTATTGGGGTACAGGAACTTCTCACATTTATCAGATGTCAGCTCTGCCTCCTGCCCTAAAGTCCTCCAGCCTTCTAGAATCTTCCTGCCCTTTACTATTAAATAAACAAGGAATCTAGGTGTGATGCTGCATTCCTGTGTTCCGGGTCTCACTTCCTCTAGACCCTGGTCACCTAAAGCATGCCATTTCACATTCTTGTCCCTTAATTCTCTCCCTTTAAGACAACATAGATATGGGCTGCAGAATCCACTGAGGGTTGAAGCCAGTAAGCATCCTCATCCTCTTTATGCTGTTATAACAGATCGTGGGCTGGGCAATTTATAAAGAACAACAGTATACATTTGCTTTACGGTTCTGGGGCTGAGATGCTCAAGAGCACACAATGACTTCAGGCAAGAGCTTTGGTGCTGTGCTGCTCCATGGTGGAAATCATCACATGCAAGAGAGTAAGAGTGAGTAAGGCTGAGGAGGAGAGGGCGTTCGTGCGGTGGAAGGGGTGGGACCTTATCAGAAGCACACTCCATAATAATGTCATTAATTAATTTGTGCTGGAGGACATGCTTGGTGACCTAACTGACTCTCAACATTTGTTTCTGCCCCCCAGAACCTGGTAGAGAGTGAGGGGAGCACATTCAGACCCAGCAGGGGGCCTTGTTACATCAGCATTTACAGTTAATGTGATGTTCACATCTGTGGTCCTGTATCACTCCGATGTCACTGCTTTGGCTGTCTCTGGTCTTCTGCTGGCCAGATTTGAGCCTGGTTCTTCCATCTTCTCTCCACTCTGACATTTCTCAGCTGTCCCAAATCTGTGGCTCATGGTGATAGTTTCCCCACCTGGGACTAACAAAAGGAGAAGCCTGAAAACCAGGGAACAAGGGGCCAATTAGAAGAGAGGGCACCCAGACCCTGAAGTGGGCACCCCAGGAAGGGGCTCTGTGTATGGATTTCCTCCTTGGGAATGTGGAGAAACTTGTTGAAAACCCTTGAAATCGCCCTTGGGAGACTGTCTTCAAAGACCAGCTGAGCAGTTTCCAGGAGTCAGCCGCCCTGGGTAGAAATGCAAATGAGTTTGATGAGAGAAGACTGTGTGAAGAGGTCCAATTATGAGTAACCTATGATAGAGCCGGAGCTTTGACAAACCCACGTTTCAAACGGCTAAAAATAGCTGTGACCGATTGCAAGGAAACTCAGGAAAAGCAGAGAAGTGGCAGAGCCACACCCACTTAAACCAGTGACAATTTTCCGATCAAGCTGATCCTTAAGACTCTGGAGAAGACATAAATAACAGGTTTCTGGAGCCAATCCCACTCTGCTGGGCATCCTTAAAAACAATAAATAAATAAAAAGTGTCTTATCTAGCCCAGGCTAGCCCTCCAGCTTGTCAGGAGGTGACGTTGAACTCTGTTGCTCCTGCTTCTACCTCACCAGTGCTGGGGATTCCTGGCACAGTCCCACCCTACCTGGCCTGCTGGCTTTCAGTCTCTGCATCCTGGTGTTGCAGTTCTCAGCATGCACACCCAACACCACGACACTAGCTCACCCCTCACACGTCTGTCATTTGGCACCTACATTTAATGACTAGTTTAGTTGCTAAGTGTCTGCGCTGGCACACTGTAATATTGACATTTTAAATTAAAATTATGACAATCTTCTTTCTCTCTCTCTCTCTGACAATCTTCTCTTCAGAGTAGCTAGTGCTTTCTAATACGCTATTGAGGGCTCGTGCAACCAACCACAGCTAAGACAGAAAAACATCAGTTATTTTCTCCTTCAACTCAGATTCCTGTACTGTTCTCCTGGAGAAATCTGGGAGAAATAGCTGTTTGTCTTGTGTCTTTTGCTGCTAACCCTCTAAGATGACTTTGCCACCAAAAAAAAAGGAAAGAAAAACATATAAATTGGCATTTTAGTTTCTAAATGTTTTGCCAATAGAAATCTAAGCGTTAAAGGTGGTTTCTTCTTGATTGAAATGCTATTACTGGAAAATTTATCTAGAAACATCTCACAAAGTTTGAAAAGCATCAGACATGGAAAGTAAAGTTCTAGAAGAAACTGCTTAAGGAAAATTATAGAACCTGGTGTTTATGGCAAGTAGTAATTAAATGTGTAACTACATAATGATTTAATTGACTAAGTTATTTAAATAATAAAATTAACAAATAGGTGATGATATAATTAAATGCAATACTAGTGATTAATTACAGTAATTAGTATTTACCAACAGGACAGTATCACTTATTCCTTTTTTGTTTACATAAAAACTAGAATAAATGTCTTCACATGTGTGAACACAAGAATAGAAGTGTTGTGAGGCAGTATCTCTCTGCTCTTTGAAGTCTTTCTGTGTTAAAACACAGGGTTACTCTGATACTCTGCTAGTATCAGTCCAAGTTTGTTGAAATAGCTCTGTAGATTTCTTATCTTTTGTAGAAGGGTGGAACGCCTTCCTAAACATGCGTGGGGTAGCGGAACCCCCTCCTTACCTGCACAGAGAGGTGGAACACCCTTGTTCTAACCTGCATGGAGTGGTTAACCCCTTCCTATCTAGCACAGAGGGGTGGAAGCCCCTCTTTAGGGCATGCTCTGTACCAGCTACAGCACTGTTTCCGTTTGTTTCATTTAGAGCTGTGAGAGGTGTTTGCACACACTGGAGCACTGCACTCTGGGCAGAGCCTGTGTGGAGAAGATGCACTACCACAGTTTAAAGTCAAATTTGAAGCAAGCTTTAATTAAATACTGGCTAGGTTGATGTACTCTCCTGCGAGGTCCATCTCTGGTTTCCCAGAAAATGGCCCCAAGTCATATTTTGCAGGGGTTTAGGAAGGTACAACCCATAATTTACCACATTTCCCATAAGGTCCAATCAGGGACACGCATACATCCTGACATACTTCCTGCCTGCGTATCTCTGACCTACATCCAATCAGGGACATGCATACATACTGACATACTTCCTGCTAGTGAACCTCCCGCCCACAAGTGATTAGCGCATGTGGGGTAGTTGGGCCAGACATGCTTGTTTAGGGGAGTGAAAACCTGTAACTTGATATTGCCCGTAAACAATAGCCTCCAGCATTTCAGGAACTGTCTACCCCTGGGCAAGGGCTTTGCCAATCAGAGGTATTTTTTTGTTTCATGGCTCTCTTAGGCAAGTAGTTAAAACTTAAAATGTAACTTTGATTCTCACACCTGTATAGGACAAAAGTCTGCCTCTCTCTGTCAGTATGAGGAGGACTGGCAGTTTCTTAGGAAAGAGCACTGGTGGGCCTTGGTGGTTTGTAAGTCACCTCAAAACCATTCGTGCCACAGACCCTTCAAAGACTCTCCTGTTGGGGGGTGGGGAGTGGGAAGAGCACTCACCCCAGACACGGCTGTTTAAAAGCTTCCTAAATGACTCTATTAGTCAGAGATGTTTGTGAGCCTCATGTGGGATACACAGGAGGTCTCATTTTAGAACAAGGCCTTTCAGAGAAAAACTGCGTGGAGGTGACAAGGGAACAAGGGCAAGAGAGTGAGACGGGAAGAGCCTACCCAGAAGACAGAAATCCCGAGAAGCAAGGCCAGTACTCAAGGGGATTTTGTGGTAGGGACATTTGTCAACTGTTTACCACTGACTGGCTCGAAGATAAGAGATAAAATTAGAATACCAAAGAATACTGTTAGCTCTGTTTTTTGAGAAAACACTCCCCACTCTGCCTTGAGTCAGGACCCTCAAGGTAATAGGGCCCTCACCCAGTCACCCAGAGACAGCCGGTTCTACAGTCCAAGGACATTCCAATTTCCACCAAGGCGTGCCTGGAAGATTTGCTCTCTCGCCTCCCCTCCAGTGTTCTCATATTGCTATTGATACGAATGTGATTGGCAGGCAGACAAATGAAACATGTCTCAGAAGAGAGGTGGCATCATTTCAGGGCTCTCTTAGCTGTTTAGGATACAGTCAACCATGGATGGGAGCAAAAGAGGATGAGAGAGAGGCACAGAGAGACAGAAAGAGAAAGAGAGGGAGACGGAAGAGGGGAGGAGAGGTTGGCTTTGAACAGGAAGACAAAACATCATGGCAAGAGCCCACAACAAGAAAGGATGGAAGGAAGGAAGGAGGGAGGGAGGGAGGGAGGAGGAAGGAAGGAAGGAAGGAAAGAAGGAAGGAAAGAGGAAGAAGGAAGGAAGGAGGAAGAAGGAAGGAAGGAAAGAAGGAAGGAGGAAGAAGGAAGGGAGGAGGAAGGAAGGAAAGAAGGAAGGAAGGAGGAAGAAGGAAAGAAGGAGGAAGGAAGGAAGGAGGAAGAAGGAAGGAGGAAGAAAGGAAAAAAGGAGGGAGGGAGGGAGGAAGGAAAGAAGTAAGGAAGGAAGGAGGAAGGAAGGAAGGAAGGAGGGAGGAAGGAAGGAAGGAAGGAAGGAAGGAAGGAGGGAGGGAGGAAGGAAGAAAGGAAGGAGGAAGAAAGGAAAGAAGGAAGGAAGGAGGGAGGGAGGAAGGAAAGAAGGAAGGAAGGGAAGAAGGAAGGAAGGAGGGAGGAAGGAAGGAAGGAAGAAAGGAAGGAGAAAGGAAGGAAGGAAGGAAAGAAGGAAGGAAGAAGGAAGGAGGGAGGAAGGAAAGAAGGAAGGAGGAAGAAGGAAGGGAGGAGGAAGGAAGGAAAGAAGGAAGGAAGGAAGGAGGAAGAAGGAAAGAAGGATGAAGGAAGGAAGGAAGGAGGGAGGAAGGAAGGAAGGAAGGAAGGAAGGAAGGAAGGAA